>RCUC01154372.1:0-62154 GCA_003697995.1 Taxidea taxus jeffersonii
TTCAGGGTAACTATTGAGAGATATGAATTTAGTGCCATTGTATTGCCTGTATGGTGATTGTTACTGTATAATGTCTCTGTTCCTTTCTGGTAATACTTTTAGGGTCTCTCTTTGCTTAGAGGACCCCTTTCAATATTTCCTGTAGAGCTGGTTTGGTGTTTACAAACTCTTTCAGTTTTTGTTTGTCCTGGAAGCTTTTTATCTCTCTTTCTATTTTCAATGATAACCTAGCTGGATAAAGTATTCTTGGCTGCATGTTTTTCTCGTTTAGTGCTCTGAATATATCATGCCAGTTCTTTCTGGCCTGCCAGGTCTCTGTGGATAAGTCTGCTGCCAATCTAATATTTTTACCATTGTACGTTACAGACTTCTTGTCCCGTGCTGCTTTCAGGATTTTCTCTTTGTCGCTAAGACTTGTAAATTTTACTATTAGATGGCGGGGTGTGGACCGATTCCTATTGATTTTGAGGGGTGTTCTCTGCACCTCCTGGATTTTGATGCTTGTTCCCCTTGCTATATTAGGGAAATTCTCTACAATAATCCTCTCCAGTATACCTTCTGCTCCTATTTCTCTTTCTTCTTCTTCTGGAATCCCAATTATTCGAATGTTGTTTCGTCTTATGGCATCACTTATCTCTCGAATTCTCCCCTCGTGGTCCAGTAGTTGTTTGTCTCTCTTTTGGTCAGCTTCTTTATTCTCTGTCATTTGGTCTTCTATATCACTAATTCTGTCTTCTGCCTCATTTATCCTAGCAGTAAGAGCCTCCATTTTTGATTGCACCTCATTAATAGCTTTTTTTATTTCAACTTGATTAGACTTTAGTTCTTTTATTTCTCCAGAAAGGGCTTTTATTTCTCCTGACAGGGTTTCTCTAATATCTTCCATGCCTTTTACGAGCCTGGCTAGAACCTTGAGAATCGTCATCCTGAATTCCAGATCTGACATATTACCAATGTCTGTATTGATTAGGTCCCTAGCCTTCGGTCCTGTCTCCTGCTCTTTTTTTTGTGGTGAGTTTTTCCGCCTTGTCATTTTGTCCAGATAAGAATCCGCTGTTCTCCTTGTTAAGTGAACTTGGTCTTGGCTGTATTTCTTTGATCTTCTGGGGGAGGGGCCTGTTGTAGTGATTCTCAGGTGTCTTTGCCCCAGGCGGAGTTGCACCGCCCTTACCAGGGGCTGGGCTAAGTAATCCTCTCAGGTTCGTTTTCGGGAGCTTTTGTTCCCTGAACGCTTTCTGTAGAGTGCTTTCTGTAGAGTTCCGGAGGACGGGAATGACAATGGCGGCCTCCCAATCTCTGGTTCAGAGGAGCCGAGAGCTAGGGGCCCCAGTCTTCAGTGCGCCTTCATAGAAAAGCGTTTAATCCCTCCGGTCTCCCCAGCCCACATTTGCGCCTGGAGACCGCGCTCAGAGAAAATCGTGCGTAAGCAGTCCCGTCTCACTGGCTTCTGGGAGCGCTCCGTGCTCACCCAGCCTGTGACCAGGCGTCTCTGTCTTTGGCAGAGTCCCACCTGGAGTCTCCGAACCCCGTAGATCCCTGAGCTCTCCCGAGTCGGAGTCTCCCCGGATCTTGTGGGGACCCCTCGCACAGAGCACCGGCCTGTGCCACAGAGCACCGGTCCGTGTCACAGACCACTAGGAAACCTCGGCTCTGTCTCCGCAGCCGGCTTCCCTGCTCTAATACCTGTGAGCTCTGCGACACTCAGACACCCCCGATCCTTCTGTGACCCCGCGGGACCTGAGTCCACGTTGTCCCCGTGAGGTCTTCACCCCAGTTTAGCCTCTGGAGCGATGTACCTCCGTGGAGCAGACTTTTAAAAGTCCTGATTTTGTGCTCCCCCGCTTGCTGGGAGCCGGCCCCTCCCCCTGGGGTCTATCTTCCCGTTGCGTTGGATTCACTTCGCTGGTCCTACCTTTCAGAAAGTGGTCGATTTTCTGTTTCTAGAATTGCTGGTTTTCTTCTCTTCGATCTCCTGTTGGATTTGTAGGTGTTCGGAATGGTTTGATAGGCTATCTAGCTGATCTCCTGCTGGTTGATGTCGTCTCAGCCTGCTACTTCTCCGCCATCTTGACTCCTCCCCCGCTCATGACAGTTTTAAGAAACTTACTCTGTTAATTAAAATAGTTAATTGTTGATTATCTTGCCATAGCCAACTTTGTATTCCCATAACCTATAGCATTACAGGTTTCCAGCTTCAGCTTGGCCTTAAACATTTTTAGGCAGTTTTTCTGTGTTTCTCTACTCAGGTCCATCTCTTGTTCTACCAAGAGTCCATTTCAGTGCTTTTCTAACTCTCCTCAACCTTTTCCATTTCTCTGCCTCTTCTCCCATACTTAGCAGAGGGCTCAGCCTCGTACTTCACGATAATAGAAGCCATTAGATAGCAACTCCCTGGATTTAATTCCTACACACTTACCTGCACTGCAGCTACTTTTCCTCTTTCGCTCCCTATAAAGTGGGAAGGGTTGTTCTTTCTAAAAAGAATGCCTGTCTTTTTTTTGTTTTGTTTTAAAGATTTCATTTACACATTTAGAGCGTGTGTGTGTGCAAGCAGAAAGGAGGGGCGGAGGGGGAGAGAGAGAGAGAGAGAGAGAGAAAATCTCATGCAGATTCCCCTCTGAGTGCAGAGCCTGACATGGGACTCAATCCCACAACCCCAAGATCATGACCTGAATTGAAATCAAGTTGGATGCTTAATGAACTGAGCCACCCAGGCACCCCTCTTTGTCCTTGTTTTGAATGCCGCAGTCTCTTGCTTCTCCTGAGACTATGTTTTGTTATTCCTCTTCTATATCTTTGGCCTCTCTTGTGCTAGCTTCTTCTTACCAGCCATTAATCATATTTAATACACCGTTTTTAAAAAACCAGGGGCAAGGCTCCTGGGTGGCACATTTGGTTAAGCATCTGACTCTGAGTTTTGGCTCAGGTCATGACCTCAGGATTCTGATAGGGAGCCCCCTGTTGAGCTCCATGCTCTGTGCCGAATCTGCTTGGGTGTCTCCCTCTCCTTCTGACCCTCCCCCCACTGCAAACTCTCTCTCTCTCTCTCACTCTAAAATAAATAAATCTTAAAAAAAAAAGAAAAAGACCAGTCTTTGACTTTGTGTCCCCCTTTGATCTACTACCCCTTTTGTTTGTTCCTGTTTATAACTAAACTGCCTGAAAAGTTGTCTGCCTTTGCTGTTGTCTATCATAATTTTTCTCTCTCTACTCCTTGCTTGGTTTTTTTCCTACTTACTTTATTTGCCAAAGAAACACAGATTTACCGTACTCTAGGCCATTATATACAAATGAAAAACATTCCAGAGCAGCTGTTATTCCACAGGCATCTCAGTTCAATGTACGCACAGCCTTGCTTGTCTTCTCCAAAGCTTATTCTTTCTCTCTTACCCTCTGTTCTGCCACTGGTAAAAATGTCCTACCATAATACATTCAGTTTCAGAGCAAAAATATATCACATCCAAACAGTTGCCAATATTTACCTCAAATCTCTTTTTTTCTCAAACCTGACTACTTATCTCCATTCTCCCCTGCAGCTACTGCTAGTGGAGACCCCCTTCTCTTGTCTGGATTTCTGCAGTAACTTTTTTTTTTAAGATTTTATTTATTTATTTGGCAGAGACACAGTGAGAGAGGGAACACAAGCAGAGGGAGTGGGAGAGGGAGAAGCAGGCTTCCCACCGAGCAGGGAGCAATGCCAGGCTCAATCCCAGGACCCTGGGATCATGACCTGAGCTGAAGGCAGATGCCTAATGACTGAGCCACCCAGGCACCCCTGCAGGAACTTTCTATCTGAGTATTTCTGCCCCCTGTCCATACTCTTAAATGATCCTTTGGGAAAATAGAACAGATCATGACACTTTCTTCTTAGTGCCTAAGAAGTACCTTCTAGTGCCTAGAACTCCATGACATGGTGTATGAGCTTTTATGTACTCTGTCTTTTGATTGGTGGTGTTTCTGAGAGTCTGCCTTGGAAGGCTTCTTCCCTGGGTGAGCTCATCTTCCATATGGCTTCAGTTCTTCACTAAGATATGAACGTACTTACTCACAGGTGTGACGTGTGCTCTCTCTGCCACCGTGTACCCCTCCCCAGAATCCCCTCAGCCTCACTGCTCCTCTTCTGTAGCTATGGGCCTCTGCTTATCCACCTTTTCCTCCAGGAAGTTTCCCCTGCTTCTTGGATGGTTTTGGTTTCCCTTCTGTGTGCTCTGTGGAAGTGCTGTGTTCTTTTCATGTCACAGTATACATGTAACTACTTTAACTCTCTGACTCCTTGTGATACTGTGTCCTTTGTGAAGTCTTAGAGTGTTTTTTAACGTCTTATCATTCTGGCTCCAGCACCTAGCATGTTGTAGGTACTCAACATATAATTGTTGCATTAATAAATGTGTAATGGTTGTCTCCCTTTTAAATAAATGTTACTGAAAGTAGTTAACTTTGGAGCACCTGGGTGGCTTGGTCAGTTGAGTGTCTGACTCACTCAGGTCATGATCTCACTGGTGGTGAGATTGAGCTCCATGTGGGGCTCTGAGCTCAGTGGAAAGTCTGCTTGAGATTCTCCCCCTCTGCCTTTCCCCTGGCATACCCATTCTCTCTCTCATTCTTGCTCTCAAATAAATAAATCTTTTTTTAAAAAGGTAACTTTGGGCTAAAATAGGGGACTTCCACTGTTACCTTACTCTTTTTTGAAAGATTTTATTTTTTTATTTGAGGCGAGGGGAGAGTGAGCATGAGAAAGAGTGCATGAGTAAGCACCATCAGGAGGAGAGGCAGAGGGGAAGAGAGAAGCAGATTCCCCGTTGAGCAGAAAGCCAGACTTGGGCCTCAGTCCCAGGACCCCAAGATCATGACCTGAACCAAAGGCAGACGCTTCACCAACTGAGCCACCCAGGCACCCCCATAGTTAACTTTTTCATGGTGAATTTTGAAAATGGTTTGCTTCCTTTAATACTTCTATTTTCTAATTTTATTTCAGAAAAGATCTAGGTCATGCCCAAATGATGGTTGATGAGCTCTTTTCCTCCCGTTCTGATTTGGATTCTGATTGTGAACTAGACAGAGCTGTTACACAAATCAGTGTGGATCTGGTGGATGACTACCCAGCATCTGACCCACGGTGGGCTGAGTCTGTGCCTGAGGGTAAGAACTTCTACTTTTCATATTATGCAGTGATATGTTTTGAGCATATTATGGTTCTTTTATTAAAGCATTTGTTCTTTTTTTTTTCTTTTTAAGATTTTATTTATTTATTTAACAGACAGAGATCACAAGTAGGCAGAGAGGCAGACAGAGAGAGAGGAGGAAGCAGGCTCCCTGCTGAGCAGAAAACCCGATGCGGGGCTTGATCCCAGGACCCTGGGATCATGACTTGAGCCGAAGGCAGAGGCTTTAACCCACTGAGCCACCCAGGTGCCCCTATTAAAGCATTTCTTGAAGCTTTTTGTTTGTTTTTGTCTTTGTTTTTTGTTTTTGAAGCAATTATTAGTTTACTTTTTTTAAAGGTTATAACCTTTAAAAAAGGGCTCAGAACATACCTGCGTGATAAAAACTGAAGGACTGTTGGGGCAAATCCTGCTTGTTCTATGTGAAGCAGATTAATTAGCCCTACTTAGCTTTCTTACCACTTAATTTCTAAAAGGAAATTGGTGGCATGGATAAGCGTTTGGCATCTATTTATTAGCCCAAATTAAATGATAATTTTGGCATAATCATTGTATTTGCCTAATAGAAATTATAAATTTCCCTAAGAGCGGCAATGAGCTAATCTCAGCATATAGAAGTGAGCATATCATGTCTCTGCTCTGTGCTTTCCTTTCTGCCCTGGGTGACTGTCCTTACACTTCCACTTCAGCATCACGGGCAATCAGCTTTCCCAGGTACCAGCAAACTCTCTCAAGTATCCATTTCCCTCTCTCTGATTTGCTACTTAGCAAGTTTGCTAAGCCTCATTAGAGGGTTAGGAAGG
Source organism: Taxidea taxus jeffersonii (assembly GCA_003697995.1). NCBI lineage: Eukaryota > Metazoa > Chordata > Mammalia > Carnivora > Mustelidae > Taxidea > Taxidea taxus. The sequence continues at coordinate 5,966 of RCUC01154372.1, forward strand.
AAACATCAGTGCTTACCTTTTTTCTTTGACTTAATTTTAAGCTGGCAAGCTTAGAGTGATATAAATGATTAATAATAACAAGGTTTGTGTTTTGAATAAATATGATATGAATTGTGTCAAACTACCAAAATTTTCATGTAAATTTTTTAAAATCTTGGGTAATGTTACAAATAGTTGCAAATAGTTCCATGAAAAGGTTGGTAGTTTCTTTTGGTATAGATATTTTTTAAGATTTTAATTTAATAGCAATAATTATTGTAAAGCCAGTACATTATGTGTTTAAATTTTGTTCTTGTGTTTCAACAGAAGCACCTGGGTTTAGCAATACATCACTGATTATTCTTCACCAGCTAGAAGACAAGATGAAAGCCCATTCTTTCCTTATGGACTTTATTCACCACGTAAGGGTCCTAGTTGCTGTGAATAAGAATGGCCAGGACACCCAGCTTTACTGTGTCTTTTGTCAGATCTCTCCAGGACAGTGGGAGATCCTTTCTTATTCTGAGGTGTTTTGTGGGGTTGGACAGGACTAGTGTTTTCCAGTTTCTTTGCTGACTTGAATAAATAAATCCAGGGCTGTTGGCGGATGGGGAGTTATTCAAGTATAAAAGCTGCATGGGAAACAGGCTGAAAAGAAGAAAAACAATGTATTTCCACAGAAATGTTTCAACTTTCTTTTAAGATTCTATGATACCTGTGGGTTTTATGTAAAACTTGGGTTTTCATAAATGCTTTGTATTATTGAAAAGATCATGAAGAATAGTAAGGCAATGACAGATTTTGATATATGGGTTATAATTTTGAAGTGCCATTAGAATCAATTCCTTATTTAAAGTTTGTGGTGGTTTTTGTTTGTTTTTTGTTTTTTTTTTTTTTTTTATGGAGTATCCCCATTTGTATTGGGCCTAAAATTAGAATATGTTTTTGCAGGTAGGTAGAATTGTTACACAGTATCACCTGTCTCTGCCTTGTTGATCAGTAGTGGCTGCCAAGCATATTATATATCCAAACGAATACATGTAATCCCACTTTTGCTTATCTTTTTCCAAAATTGGTAATGCCTTCATGTTAAAGAGGTTACGATGCTGTCTAATAGAACTTTCTGTGGTGATGAGAATGTTCTATATCTGTGTTACTCAGTAGCCACTAGTCACAGGCAGCTGCTGAGCACTTAAAATGTGGCTGGTACAACTGAGGAACTATATTTGTTTCTAATTTATTTTAGTTAACTTAAATTTAAATCATCACTTTGGTGGATAGTGGCTACGTTATTGAACGGGTCAATTCTAGATGATTCCAGAATGTTTGAAATGTATAGTTTGGCTCCTGTCTACTTTGTACTTGGCAAGGGCACTCCAGTCATTCAAGTCTCTCTCCTTTCTTTTTAAAGTGGTTTAGATAGACTACAGACTAATGGGGGGGGGGGCAGACTTTGTTCTGATGTAATTGTTTATTTAGTCAAATGTATCAGTTAACTATTAACACCTAACAAACCATCCCAAAATGTGGATTAAAACATTTCTTTCAGGTACCTGGGCAGTTTTTCTGTGGATTTCAGCTGGACCACTCCTTGAACTGCATTTAGGATAGGCTGAGTTGGAAGGTCCCTAAGCGTCTCTCGCCTGACACTGGATGTCAGTCTGTCAGCTGGGCCACATGGTTCTTCTCTACTTAGTCTGTAATTCTCCTTTAGACTGAACTGGCTTTCTATGGTCTCAGGGCAGCCCTCCGTGGGGATGAACTTAGAAGCTGTAGTCTTCCTCAGGTCTTACCCTAATTGTCACAAAATGTTACTTCCACCAAAGTGACATTGGTCAAAGCAAGTTACTGGCCAGCCCAGATGAAAAGGATTGAGAAATGGATTCTACCTCTTGATGGGAGGAGGGCCAAAGTCATGTGACAGGAAGGTTGTGCAGTATTTACTGGGATGGAGGGAGTTCATGCCTTACTATGAGACACGGAAGAGACACTAATTTGTCAGAGGGTGAGAGAGAGAGAGAGAGGGTGAGAGAGAAGTAGTTGCTGTATCTCTTGGCACAGCCTCCCCGGGCTTCAGAAACCCTGCTGGTGTCATTCAACTCTTGGAGGCAGTATCCACTGCAAGGTAATACCTAGCTAGATCTAAAATCCCATTATAGGGACGCCTGGGTGGCTCAGTTGGTTAAGCAGCTGCCTTCGGCTCAGGTCATGATCCCAGCGTCCTGGGATCGAGTCCCGCATCGGGCTCCTTGCTCAGCAGGGAGCCTGCTTCTCCCTCTGCCTCTGCCTGCCAATCTGTCTGCCTGTGCTCATTCTCTCTGACAAATAAAATCTTAAAAAAAAAAAATATCCCATTATAGCTGTGCCTTTATGTTTTAATTACCTTTAATATTTTAGGGCATATTACTAATTGTTAATTATTACTAACATAAATGATTGTATAAGCAGATACTTCTATCTAAGGAAATACTTTTTATTTTAAAGATTTTATTTATTTATTTGTTGGAGAGAGAAAGAGCATGAGGAGGGGGAGCGGCAGGCAAAAGGAGAGGCAGGCTTCTCAATGAGCAAGGAGCCCGATGCAGGACTCGATCCCAGGATCTTGGGATCATGACCTGAGCTGAAGGCAGACACTTAACTGACTGAGCCACCCACGTGTTCCTGAGGAAATACTTCTGAATATGAGGTTCTCCTCAAGCCAGACTCTGTGCCAACAAGGCCATATCTCATGCTAAAGAGGATGAGAATTAATATCAAGGCTTCAGGATCGTACCTCAGCCTCCAGTTTTCAGGCACTGAGGGAAGCATATGTCTTCACACATAGTTTGGAGAAGCTTAGAAGCAGGAAGTTACTGTGCTCCTGTTTGTTATGTGATTTGAGTGACGCTAATATGTAGACGTCACTTCGCTGGCAGTGCTGCTGCCTTGAGGCGAGTAAAAGCGGGGAGGCAGAATTCCCTCAGGTGAAAACTGCGTTTACAATATTTGTGAGGGAACCAGGAAGAGAATTCAAATCCGAAATGACTGTGCAACTTTTTTTTTTTTTTTGACTATGCAACTCCTACTTTAAAATAACCAGGTAAACAGGTTGAATAAATTAAGGTTGATTCAGTGACCTATTCCATGGTCATTAAACATAATGTAAAAAAAAAACTATGGATTAAAAAAAAAGTAAATGTGAAAAAAATAAGGTACAGACAATATAGTATGACTCCTTTGTGTTTTAAAAAAAGAAAAATGCCTCCTGGCATATGAATGCCACAAAAGCAGATAAAGATAGGGAAATTTAATTGCAGCTCCAGTAGGGAATGGGCTGGGGACTTTTACCTCTCCATACTATTAAGTTTTCTAACCATGTGCAAGCCAGGTTTGCCATGGACAGTAGGGTGGAGAGATTTCCAGAATGGTGACCTACTGCAGCAGTGTGGATCAGTTCTCCCTTTTTCTTGTGTTCTGTGAGGGAAAAACAGGACTCTTTTCAGACTACCCTAGCTAAGGAACCTGTATTGTAGCTTTCAGAGTCATGAAAGGTTATAACTAATTCCCCAACACAGGCAGCTAGCACTGAGAAAGGCCATGTGGTTTTTCCCACGATTTTCCAAGTTTCTTCTTTTCTAGAGTGTTGCTTTACTATTGAAGGAATTAAGAAAGCAGATCTTGCACTTGTGCAGACAAGAATCACACCTGTCTTTTGCAAAGGTAGCAGGTACATTGAGCTTTAGGAGTGTCACAGAGGTCTAGCCCCCTCTGTGCGAGGACTCTGTTTAAACACTGAGCAGGTGACCCCTCTGTACCCCCATGCCAGCATTAGTCAGGGCTGGTTGGGAGCTTAGTGCCCGAGTCACTCCTGCAGGCTGCTAGGCATAGGCGTTCAAATCCTGCCTTGCACATCCTGGTTGTCTTCCTGTTCACAGAAACCTCGTTGATACCCCCAACTCACAGACGGTTGCTGTTTTACAGAGTAGAACTCATCAGGTTTAAGTCCTCCTGCTCTAGCTACAGCTTGGCATCTGGGTCATGAGTCTAGACCCTCACTGCATACAGGGTCCTTTAGGGGTCTGGCTTGAGGAAAGAAGACTTTAAAGGGACCAATGTGAGTGAAATAGTGCCGGGAGTCTGACAGGGCTCCACTTCTCTTTGCACCATGGGGAATCCAAAGTGGCAGACCAAATTCAACTGAGGGCTCTGGTGTCCACATTATGCCTCGAAAGCCCTGCACTGTTGGTTGAGCTGCAAAGGAAGTAGTGTGTTGGGAAGAGATGCCTTTGTTAAATGTTTTGTAATGTTCTCTTTCATGGGTCAGAGCTTCACAGCCTCTTCCCTGGCTCTGCTGTTCACTGGGGGTGGCAGAGGATGTTCCTAACAGCGTTGAGGTCTGACCTACGGTGTTATCCTTCATTCTGGCCCCAGTTTATCAGACTCATTCTCTTTTTGGTTGTATTCCGTGAATGAAGGGTTCATGTGTGCCGTCCTCTTAGTTGATAGTCTTTATATGTAATTGCTGTAGATGTTCCAAAGTCAGGATGCAGCTTTTCCTTGAGCAGTTTAACAAGTGAATTTAGCAGCGAAGTGACAAGAAATGGTTCTCCAGCCAAGAGAGGTCAGGTTCATCCTCTTACTGTCCAGATTCTCTGCTCACAATAGTAGTCAGTGAGAGGTGCTGCTGGGCACGGCACCCTGGGCACGCAGCATTTTCATGTCAGGTCACAGTGTAGAAACAGTCTTCTCAGGGCACCAGGGTGGCTTAGTTGGTTAAGTGTCTCCCTGCATTCGGGTCATGGTCCCAGGTTCCTGGAATCAAGCCCCACTTTGGGTTCCCTGCTCAGCAGGGGAGCCTGCTTCTCCCTCTCCCTCTGCTTGCATTCCCCTGCTTGTGCTCTCTCTCTGTCTTTGTCAAATAAAATCTTGAAAAGAACAGTCTTCTCTCATTTAGAAAAAATGAAAGAGCTTTTTTGCACAGAGAAAAAGGAAAAAGATCCACAATGTCATCTTTTGTCTTTTGTGTTCGGCTGCCTGATGTTGCAGCATTTGTTCTTGACATGCATACATAAACCAGACTTCCAAGGCACAAGGTGTTTTGGCTTTTCACTACAATTACCACTTGTTCTCCTGTCTTGACTGCTGATGTTCCTCAGTGATTCTGATGTCTCTTGTATGGAAAGAGTGGCTCCTGTGGCTTTCCATTTACACACTGTAGGGCTCTCTATATACTTTAAAAAAAGAAGAGGGAGAGGACTGTCACTAACCTCATGGGGGATTTGCAGAAAACCATTTTAGCCCTTTTAGCAAAAGGTAGATTGCTCATTGTTTCCTTAAGCTCATTGTAATAAAGGAAATCTAATTCAGGGAAAAAAAAGTTTTCTAACCATGTGCGTTTTTTGCCCATTTCAGTAGGACTTCTCTGGGGATTTGGGGCATTGTTTATTTTTGTTTTTTTGTACTTTACTTAAAATAAACCTCAGCATACAAAAATTAAGTCACTCAGTAATAAAATTTGGAAGAGTATTCGGTATTTAGATATGTCTCTTGGCTTCTTTCTAGTTGGGATGTTAATGCTTTATCAGATGAGAAAGCTTAGAACTCCCAGAACCTAGTAGTGACACATCAGAAATGGGCATCAGGCAGATCAGAGGTAGTAGTGCAAAGGATTAGAGATGCCCCCACCTTTCCCATTGGCTTTCTTAAAGCATGGAAATTAGTCGCTAAAGATGGAGACTGCTGGTTTCTAGTTCATAGAGATCTAGAATCTTGAGGAGTTAGGTAGAAAAGAGCAATTTTATGCTTTTGATAACCATAGATAATGAGAAATAAGATAGAGTAGTGGAATGACCTTAATCTCAGAAAAGGAACATCTGTACTTTCTTATAGTTGCTTATGCCTCTGGCTGAAGAGAGAGAGAGGGTGTGTGTGTGTGTGTGTGTGTGTGTGTGTGAATGTATGTATGTATGTATGTATGTATGTATGTATGTTTAAAACAGTGGAAAGGAGAAGATAGCTGAGGTACTTTCTTGGGGAGAGCTAAGGCCGATGGCTCTGTGCCCATTGTGTTGCTGGTGGAGATAAGCCTGCATTATATTGTGTGTTACTATAAATGCTTTCTAAGAACATGTGTTTGTTTTTCACCAGGTTGGCTTATTTGGACGTCTTGGCACTTTTGCAGTAAGAGGGATGCCCATGGCAACTCGACTGTTGCTCTGCGAGCATGCCGAGAAGTTGTCAGCCGCCATTGTTCTCAAGAACTACCACTCAAGGCTCTCTGACCTGGTGAACACAGCAATAATGATTGCTTTAAACAAGAGGGACTGTGAAATCCCATCCAACTTGACTCCCGCAGATGTCTTTTTTAGAGAAGTAAGAGGAGTTCTTTTGCTGTTAATGTGGCTTTGTAGAGCTCTGCCATTTGCTGATCATACCTCAAACAGGGAAAAGATCGAGGACAAAATAATCTCATTGAAATTTTAAATAGGACTCCATATTTATTTATTACATTCCCTATAAATTAGAGCTTGCAAAATGGACTAAGTGTTTTCTATTGTCTGCTGGATATTTTCCTTTTGCCTCTCCAAATCCACTCTTGATGCTGCCCCAGAGGGCAACTTGTCAGTGGGTTTCTTTGCCATCCTGTTGTCTTTGATAACAGTGAGGCACTATCAGGTTGGGAGTGCTTATCTATTATTATTTGTTCTGTTATCCCCCCAGCTTCGTTCCTTCCCTACTTCCACTACAGTTTGCTGTGCCTTCTGTCAGAGACTTCTTCAGCTTCTCACTGGCTGCTCTCCACATGTCCAGTGCCCCTTCATGCCTGGGCTTAATAGGGACTGCCTGTTGCTAGCCCTGGATGCAGCACCTTCCTATAGATCCTCTGACCCTTGCCAGCACCACCCTAACTCAGCTCAGCTACCTGCTACGATCCTAGTATCTACCTTGCTTTTAAAATCAGATTTATTTTCAAAGGAAAAGAAAACCGTGCTTGAACTTCAGAGGGAGAAAAGATTAAGACTTTGGCCAGCTTGTGCAGCTGACCATTGTGATAATAGTATACAACTCTTATTCTTGTGTGACTTTCCAACCTCATGAAGGGACAGGGGAGACTTTACTCTCTCCCTATAAAGACGGTGACACTAATGGTTCGAGCCCTTCTCCCAGCTCTGCAATTTGACATTTTATTTTTTAGCTGTGGGGAACTTTTGTTCCCCGCAGAAGCTGGTGAGTCTCATTTTTATTCCCTTCCTATTATATTCTAGCTATAATCTAGCATCTAGCAGGCTATGCCAAGAAGTACTTTTTTTCAAAAGTACTTTTACTTTTTTTCTTCTTAATACAATTGACCCTTGAACAGTATGTGAACCCCCTTGCACAGTGGAAAATCTGTGTGTAACTTCAAAAACTTAACTACTAATAGCTTACTGTTGACCAGAAGCCTTACCAATAGGCAAATTAACACACATTTTATATGTTATATACAGTATTATATACTCATTCTTATAATAAAGGAAATGTTAAAATTTACATAAAGAAGAAGAAATAAATTCACAGTATTGAATTCACAGTACTACAGGTATGGAAAAAAATTTGTGCATCAGTGGACCCATGCAGTTTAAACCTGTCTTATTTAAGGGTCAACTATGTTTCATGTACTGTAACCTAAGAATAATTTAAGATGCTGAAGTAGGTTCAGGTTTTCTGTTGATTCCATAAATGTATTTAGTTCTACGAATGCCTTGTTCTTGTATATTTGGGTTAGGTTTTTCCCTAAGGATATAAGGCAAAGCACTTTTTCATTTTATTTTTTTATTTTTCAAATTTAGGAAATATCTCCAAAATCTGAATGAAAGAAAAACAGTTCACCTCAAATTTCATGATCTAACCAGTCTGAAAGGAATGTATGTAGAGCCCTCACTCCGATACCCCCAGTCAAGCTTACAGACTAAGCTCACAGATGTCTGCACTTGGCCCTAACTCTTTGTTGTGTAGGAGGGGGAGGAGAGTGATGGTGTCAGAAATAGAAGTGAGCAAAGAAGGGCTATAGAGAAGGTCACCTACGAGTTGGATAAGAGTACTATTTGGGAGGAAGAGGTAATCTGATGCAAGAGCTATTCGAAGAGGTGGGGACTATCCTGAAAACCCTTCAGGAGGACCGTACAAGTTAATTATTGGGGGTGTTAGGTGTCATGGTCAGCCCAGGTAAAGATGAAAATGTCTTGGGATTCTGGGGAGTTGGGAGTAGTGAAGAATGCATCCTTAAGGCCTAAGACAGTGAAGTACATGGTGGAGGGTGGAATGGTGGGGAAAAGGGTGTATGGATTGAGGACAGTGGGGTGGATAGGGATGACGGCGTCATTGATAATTCTGAGATCATGAACAAGTCTGTAAGAGCCATCTAGCTTTTTGACTGGAAGGATTGGAGTACTGTAAGAAGAGTTAGTAGGTTTCCATATATTTAAGGAAAGGGATTTGGAAATGAGGGGTTATAAGCCTCTCAAGGCTTATTGAGAGTTTGAAGGGGTTTGAAGGGAAAAAGGTGGGAGGATCCTTAAGTTGTATAGATTCCTTTCACAAACTGTTGTAACTTTTGTGTTCTTTTTTGGCCTTTGTTCATACATATTTTTATATGGCAAAGCAAATTTTTTTAAAAAGTTATTAACAAATTATTTGAAAGAATTGAGTAAGAGCCTGGTTCCATTTTCTGTTTTGGATCTAAGTGGAAAGCATACTAGTTAATTCACTATACCTGCATTTTCCAGTTAACATGGGGGAAGGGAGAATCTGGAAATTATCAGTTGGATATATAATTCATGAGTAGTACCTTAGGAATATGATAGAACAAAACCAAAATGTGATTGGTTCTTCAAAAGAATGCTCCATATGGAAAATGGTAATGTTTAAGACTCTTTATGTCACCATTTATCTTAACTCCTCATGATTTTTACTGGTCTTGTTTCCTTTGGGATGTAGTTTTGAACCCTAGGGTTCCATAGAGTTAACTGCTTAAGGGACAGACTATTGGGTCCCCATATGAATAGTGTTTGAAACCACTGAGTATGCATATCATGTGGTGAAGGTGTTTAGCAAGTGTTTTGACATTTGCTTTTATATATACTTTTAAAGATTTTATTTATTTATTTGTCAGAGAGAAAGAGCACAATCAGGAGGAGCAGCAGAGGTAGAAGGAAAAGCAGACTCCTCTCTGAGCAAGGAGCCCAATTCAGGGCTTTCCTGAGCCGAGAGCATACACTTAACCGACTGAGCCATCAGGCATCCCTGCTTTTTTCATCTTCTGTTTTTTTATGTCATACATGCTTTCTTACCATTTTCACATTAACAATATTAAGAACTTCTTGCATTTAATCTTACAAATTAAATGAGCCAAAAGTCTCTTGCTGGGGCTGTTAGGATGCCGTTGACTAACACCTGAAATAGAAAGGGAAGAACAGGTATAAAAGACGATTTTGGGGTGGGAACACATTTTGCATGTTTTGTTCCTTCAGCTAGTTTGTAAGCTTAAGGGCAGCAAACCTCACTTCTGTTATTTCTGCGTGTGCTTAATGCTATACAAACTCTAAATGTATTAAGTAAATACTCACTTAATAAAGAGGGGAGGTTTGGGCGCCTGGGTGGCTCAATGGGTTAAGCATCTGCCTTCAGCTCAGGTCATGATCTCAGGGTCCTGGGATCGAGCCCAACATCAGGCTCTTTGCTCAGCAGGGAGCCTGCTTTTCCCCCATCCCCTCCCCTCTGCCTGCCTCTCTGCCTACTTGTGATCTCTCTGTCAAATAAATGAATAAAATCTTTAATAAATAAATAAAATAAAGGGGGGGGAGTTTGACCTGTGAAACAGGTGTTTCAGTGCTTAAAGAACACTTTGGCTTCATTATCTTCATGTGTTAATAATGACCAAAAAATTAGAAAAGAACAGAAGTTACATACATTTGACTCTTAATCAATGTGGAGGCTTAAGGGTGCTAACGCCCCATGCAGTCAGAGTGTTTTAAAAAATCATAAAGGAGAAATTTACTGTACTGTATCAAAAAACATCCACATGTAAGTGGACTCATGTGGTTCAAACCTTGTTGCTCAAGGATTCCTTGAACATTATTTTCTCTTTCTACTTCCTTTTAAATTTATTTTCAGCATCCGCTGTTTTATTCTGGCTAATGAGCTGAGGGTATTCCTTGATGAGAAAAGCCCCTTGAGTAGATTCTGGGCAGTTGTAATTACTACAACTACAATTATTACTATAATTTTTGTTTTAAGTATTGCCTCCTCTGTACTTCTCCAGGTGTCCCAGGTAGACACTGTCTGTGAGTGCTTGCTAGAGCATGAAGAGCAGGTCTTAAAGGATACGTCATTGGAATCCGTTGAATGGGCTGAGGTGGTCATCAATGTGAACAGTATTCTTAAGGTATAAAACTATGGTGAAGATTTCAGCAAATCAAAGACCAGAGTATGGATAGAAGAGAAAGTGGTTTCCATATTCCTAGTCTGTATTGCCAGTAATTTATAAGTGTTTAGCATTTAATTCCAAAAATTTGGAAAAATACCAATCATTTTATTAATCAGCCAAACATTTTGAATGTTTGCCTTGTGCATTAGTTTCTGTGTTCCTGAGTTGTGTTTGGTAACACAGACCTTTTATTTGGAGAAGGATGGATATATCATTGCAAATGTATAAATGTTATACTAACTATTTAAATAAATCACTCAAAACCTTATTGTTTATATTACTGATTAAAATGTTCCATTTAGTCTTAGCTAATGGTCTTCATAACAGTGGTTTTCCTACTTTGGTTACTATAGTTTTCCAAAATTGAAGTTAAACTTCAAATGCGGAAAGAACCAAAAAGTTACTTTGCAGGCCTGTGCGGAGTATTTTTTGGTATTAATAGACTTTGATGTTTCAAATTACCTTTAAAAATACTAGGATTCATCACTTTCTGCATATGCTAACACTTCCTTTTTCCAGGACATGCTACAAGCTGCTAGTCATTATCGACAAAATAGAAACTCCTTATATAGAAGAGAAGAACCACCAGAACAAGAACCTGAATATGTTCCTTGGACAGGTGAGATTTCAAGCACTGAGCCCAAATACCCTGATTTATTATTAACAGTGATTCAAAATATATTCCTTTTTTTTTTTAAAGATTTTATTTATTTGACAGAGATCACAAGTAGGCAGAGAGGCAGGCAGAAAGAGAGGAGGAAGCAGGCTCCCTGCTGAGCAGAGAGCCCGTTGCGGGGCTCAATCCCAGGACCCTGGGATCATGACCTGAGCTGAAGGCAGAGGCTTTAACCCACTGAGCCACCCAGGCGCCCCCAAAATATATTCCTAATGACCCATTTTTGGAAGCTATATTATTACTCCATTAGTGTACGTTTATAAGTGAAATGAAAAATAAGTGTTGTCTCCAGAATGAGCAATTCTTGTGAAAATTGCTTTATTCCCTTGAGTAATTTAAAGATTTCTCCATGATGTATTTCACTAGTACTTACTATGTGTCCACTAGATTTTATTTTTTAAGTAATCGCTACCCCCAATGAGGGGCTTGAACTTACAACTCCAGGATCAAGAGTTGCCGGCTGTAGTGGCTGAGGCAGCCAGGCACCCATGTCTGCTAGATTTTAGGGCATATAGTTATTCAAAGAAGCACGTCCTGGTTGTTGGAGGTGTTGACTATACTTAATGTTGATTTAATACAAAAAATGCATGTGGAGCAGCATTAAAGGGATTTAGAAGGAAGAAGGATCATGTTTACCTGGCTTTGTTGAGGAAGTCTCCCATAGAGAAGATGGGATTTGAGCAGGACAGAGAGGTATCTATCAACTGAAACCCTGTTTGATTTATTTTTCCAGCAGCAGTGAGGTGATAGTTTTTAAGCAGTTAGCCTTTCTTAGCCAGTGTAGTAATTTACTTACTTACTGTATTAATTTGTGTGATTTCACAGCAACAAGTGGTCCTTCAGGCATCCGAACAGTAATAGAACGCCAGCATGGGATTGTCCTGAAAGTGGTTTATCCTCAGGCAGACAGCAACCTCCGAAACATTCTGACAGAGCAGCTGGTGGCACTGATTGATTGCTTCCTGGATGGTTATGTTTCCCAACTGAAGTCTCTGGACCGATCTGGTGATCAAGAAAGATACAACAGTCTGGAGATGGAGTACCTCCAGAAAAGATCAGATCTCTTATCTCCACTTCGTAAGTACATGGTATTTAGTGAGGGCCATGGGTCTTCGAATTGCAGAACGGATGAAGAAGTCAAATCATTAATGCAGCGTGTTCAGTGTACTGTCATTCACCCAACCATAACCAAGGACTTAAAGCATGTATGTACAGCTTCCTGTGTTCATTTGTTCAGCCTTGTTTTCAAAACTTCCCAGGTGTAAGTACCATGCTGAAGAGGATTTGTAAAGGTAAATTAGCAACAAATGGTGACTGCCCTCCAAGCTTGTCATCTGAGACCTTTACACAAATAACTAGTCTATCCAGTAGAGCACGTTGAGGGCTGTTAGAGGATGCAGCTAGGAGAGTGTGGCTGTTCAGCAAAGGACACATTCTTTTCATAGCTAGGACGAGGAAGAGGGGCTTGTACACACTGGAAGGGCATAGCCTCCTAGGTAGATAGGAACAAGCAGTGGATTAAATTTGCCTCTTTAATGAATTTATGTGGATTATGAAACTGAATGCCAGTAACTGGAAAGGTTTCTATTCCATTATTTTTAGAGTATGGTATGAGTTAAAGGTAAAATTTCAAGTAATATTTTTTTCATCACATACTAAGTTTTCACTAACAGGATTTTTTTTTCCATCTGTTCTCATTTTTACAGTCACACTAGGCCAGTACCCGTGGGCTGCTTCATTAGCAGAAAAGTACTGTGACTTTGATATCTTAGTACAGATGTGTGAGCAGACCGACAACCAGACCAGACTCCAGCGCTACATGACCCAATTTGCTGATCAGGTAATGAACACCGAGGACGTAGGCAGTAGATCGTGTAATTGGTTTTACCATTTCACATGTTGGGTTTTTAGGAGGATGCTGTTAACTTAGATACTAATTTGTACATTATGTTTCTATGTAAGTTGGCAGACAATTCCAAATATTACTGAAAGATTCTTTGACCTTTGAACAAAGTGTTAAAACTCTCATTTCTATTCTGGTATTTCTAGTTATAATTAAAAGTACTTAGGTAGACGAATATTGGGAGAGTTTTAAAACTTTGAAAAAATTTAATGGGAGCACAGGATCCTACAGCTTTTGGAGAGTTCAGCTTTCCTTGGTTGACATAATGCTTATTTTTTTTAAAGTTCTCATTATGACAATCTTCAGGTGAATTTTAGTTGCTCTTTAAAGCCACTTTATTCAGTCAGTTGATCTTCATGTAAAAACTGATTTTTTTTCCTACTATAAAAGTGACATTGTATAAAATTCGGAAAACCTCTATAAAACAAAATTTTAAGTCACTCAAATTTCACCACCCAGAGAGAACCCTTTTTAATATTTGGTTTGTATTGTTCTAGTCTTCATACTCTATAATATTGTAGACAAACATGTTTCACCAATTGCTTGTTTCCCTTAATACATCATTGATATTTGTCCTTATCATTAACTGTTTCACAACCATGTTTTTGTTGGTCTTAATGGTATATTATGAACTGGGCTGTAACTTACCATATTTGACTAGGGCCTAGTAAATACTTTTGCACCATCATGATTTTATTCTTTTTGTGGACTCTAATCCTTTGTTGACATTTTCCATCCATTTTTGCATTCATTTATTTTCTTTAATATGTTTAGCAGTTATTTAAAAATCCTTCCATGCTACCTCCAAAATCTGATCATTCTCCAGTCTGTTCTGTTGTCTACTTATTAGTGATATTTTTCTGATTTTTATGTCTTGTAATTTTTTTGTTTTATTTTGGATATTGTGTATAAAAGAACCTTAAAGATGGAAAGGAATGCTATTTTTCCCTGGGGAGGCAGGTCACTTGATTCCTCGAGAATAGGGTTGGGCCAAGGCTTGGTTGTGGCTTTTGTTACATTCATTTCATTTCCAGTTTTGAAGTCTTGTGGGACTGGTGTGTTTGTTGCAGAGTTCCTTTAGTGGAAACATCTCTTATATACTGTGTAGGACATTTTGGTCTTCCTTTCCACCCTAGCCTTCTGTACTACCCAGCATTCAGCAAACGTCTAGTGGGAAAACTAGCTAGGCATTGAGGGCCTCTCTGGATTCCTGTTTATCATGCAAACCTGCATGGCCTTCTGACACAGAATTCAACCCTGAAGAATCTTTCGTTCTACACTGTCACATAGAACTTTCTGTGACATTGGAGATCTTACTCATGTATTCTAAGATAGGGCATAGGGCCATTGAGCACTTGAAATGTGGGTAGTGTGACTGAGGGACTGAATTTTAAAATTTTAATTAAGTTTAAGCAGCTATATATACCCAGTGGCTACGATACCACACCATGCACATCTAAAATTTACATGATCTTGCGCAAGATCCTCTTTTTGAATCTGAATTCCCCATTTATTAAATGAGGTGACTTAAGTTTTTTTTTAGGAACTTACCACATAGAAAATCTAAGTGCTTAAAGATTTCTGTTCTGCAATCTAAGACCTTTGAAAAAAAATTAATATTTTAATATAGAAATGTACTTTTAAAAATTATATTACTGAATATTATCGGATTCTTTGCCCTACTATTTGTAGAATTTTTCAGACTTTCTCTTCCGTTGGTATCTGGAGAAAGGAAAGCGAGGCAAATTATTATCTCAGCCCATTTCTCAGCATGGAGAGTTGGCGAATTTTTTGCAGGCTCATGAACATCTCAGCTGGTTACATGAAATTAACAGCCAAGAGTTAGAAAAGGTAAGAAGGATTGAGTTACATCGAGCAGAGTTAAGCAGTTTTTTACTTGATTAGTATAGTTTAGTGATTAGAATACTATTTAGAGATTATTTTGGTTTTTTAAAGATTTTATTTATTTATTTGACAGAGAGGGACCCAGCAAGAGAGGGAACACAAGCAGGGGGAGTGGGAGAGGGAGAAGCAGGCTTCCCACTGAGCAGGGAGTCCGAAGTGGGGCTCAGTCCAGGACCCTGGGATCATGACACAAGCTGAAGTTAACGACTGAGCCACCCAGGTGCCCCTAGAGATTATTTGAAATATGTATCTCCTATTCTCTGACATAATTTGAATAAACTGTTCTCTTTTATTTATGGTAGTGTTGCCATTACTTCTAATGTCTCAGTAAAAGAAGTACCTTTTGTGATTTGACTACTATTAAAGTACAAAAATTTTATTAATGTGTAAAGAACAGTCTATTGCCTTTTTTTGTAATGAAAATGTTCAAATTATGAGTAAAAATAGTATAAGAATTAATTTCAGAGTTTGTCCTTGACAAGTTGTTCAAGTGAATATATAGTTATTATAGAACAAATGTTTTATACGTGTTTCTTTTCCCAGTAATTAGTGTGGCTGGTTGAGATTTTATTGAGTAGTTACTCCCGGTATATAGTACCAGTCAGTTTTAGGTTTGCTGGTATTGGATCTGATCTTTCATTCGTATTGGGGGAAAACAATTTTGGGTTGTACTTAACCTTTATTTCAATTTAAATTAGTACACAGAATCTTACCATTTTTCATATTTTGTTTATTGTAGGCTCATGCAACACTTCTGGGTTTGGCAAACATGGAAACTCATTACTTCACAAAGAAGAAAACCCTTCTTGGTTTGAGTAAATTGGCTGCATTGGCTTCAGACTTTTCAGAGGATATACTGCAGGAAAAAATTGAAGGTAAAAAAGGATTTGAACATCAGTCATGCTATCAGTGAACTTAGTGCATTCCTATTATCATTTAATAGGGTTCATTAGACAAAAAATCTGCCTCTCCTTTATGAGGAGTGATTTCTGTTCAGTGTCGTTAGACTCAAGTATGTATTTTTTGGGATTCTGTTTTTTAGAGAAAATTTGTATGTTAATTAAGAATTCCTAAGAAGGTTGTTATATGATTTGAAGAATGCTCTGAGTACCCATAGTGACTCGTATCCTAAGAACAAGAAGAACTGCAAAGAAATCTTGGCCTTTACTCAGTGGATTTCATTATAGATAGTTGTAATTTTGAAGCTACTGGTTTCAGAATTCAAAACTTTTTGGCATCATAATTGTATACAACTATTTTATTATATTGTAGGTTGAGAAATTGATTGGATATATTGTTATTTTTGAGAACCAAGGGGAAGGGAGATGAAATCTAGAAAGAGGATGAGGAAGAACCCTATACTGCATTTGAATTGAAGATAATCAGATGGAATCAGGATTGTTTAAAATTAAAGTTTTTCTTGGCTCGATTCACTGAAAAGGCCTAAAATCAGTGATACCCCAGGAGCATAAGTATACCTAATCCTGTACTTTGGCATCTCACTACTCTATCTCAGTAAAAGGAAATGAGGGTATTGAAGAAATGGTCTTGGGAAGTCTTGTTTAGCCAGAAAGCAAGTTTAATGTAGAGATGTTAACAGGATAGCCTCCACTGGCCAAGTCTGGGGATAATTTGAACACCAAAAAGAATGATAGTAAAGCATTTTATTTCACCATTTAAAAATGAAAAATCCAGGGCGTCTAGGTGGCTCATTCATTAGGCATCGGCCTTCAGCTCAGGTCATGATCTCAGGGTCCTGAGATTGAGCCCCACATCAGGCTTCCTGTTCAGTGGAAAGCCTGCTTCTCCCTCTCCCTCTGCTGCTCCCCCTGCTTCTGTAAGGTTGGCTGATAGTCTAACATGGGAAGCCAAATTTTAGCCTGGTCACCAGACTTAGACCATGTTAATCAAATCAGGGTTTTATTTTTTGCTCCCCCAGCCACCAGAAATCGTTGGAACTCTGGTCACTGTCTTGATTTGATCACTTCTTTCACTTTCTTAAAACAGTAGGAGTATTTTCAAGTGTCAGTAATTACCTACAGACTGTCATCAGTGTATCTGGTCAGAGGGAGTAGATTTTTAAAAAATAATTCTGGTTATATGATAATTCCTTATGGAAATTTGTAAATCACCAGGAAAAACACAACGAAAAAATAAATTGTCTTTATAATCTCATTGCCTCAGAGATTACTACTGTTACTGTTTTGTGTATCCTCCCAGTCTGTTTTTCTAGGTATGGAAATTGCACAAAAATGATTTGTGTGATTGTTATAAAATTAGCATCATGTGGACTGATGTCATTATGAGCATATTTGTGCTTTGATCACTGTACTTTGCTGTGACCACTGCGTTTATGAGGCTGCATGGCAGTTCTCAGTCCTTTTCCCCTGCAGCCCAGCATGCTTTCCTGGGCAAAACCTAGGAATGGGCTGCAGCCTTGATAGCTTATCCCAAGTAACCTCACCCAGTCACCTCATCCTCTTGAGATTACTGTTGCTTGTTAGGTTTGGTGCATAAACTTCCAGGTTTTATTTTTCCTGGAAGGTACTCATGGTAGCTTTTAAATAGATCATTACCCTCAGTGAAAGAGTACATTAGAAACTCTGGTGGGAGTCACTGAGCTAAATAACATGGGCCTGGGTGACCCCCGATTTAAGGGACTTGTGTCTCATGAAATAGCCATCTGTTCTACAACTCCTTCAAGCAGTAGCATGTATTTTCATAGCTCTTCTCTCCCCTCCTGTTTCTGGTGACCGATTGTATATATGATTTGAGTCAAGCCATGAATATGTTTTAACATCAGAAATCAAGTAGAATTAATAACATTTTAAGATCATCAAGTAGTGATGAGATTACCTTTAGAGATGCTCTGCCTTTTTTTTTTTTTTTTATTCAGTTTTGTTTTATGATAGAGCGGAAGAGTTAACTGCCCTCCCTGCCTCTCGTTCTGAATTCTAGAAATGGCTGAGCAGGAGCGCTTTCTACTGCACCAGGAGACCCTGCCTGAACAGCTGCTGGCGGAGAAACAGCTAAGTCTCAGTGCAATGCCAGTGTTGACTGCCCCTCAGCTCATCAGCGTACGTGCTTTTCCATCCTTGCACCATTCCTTAGTCTCAAAACAACATTGGTATTTCTAGAGTCAGATGGTATAGTTCCTAAGAGTTGTCATCTTCCCACTTTCTATTTTTCTGGTAACATTCCCCTTCCCCTAAAATAAGTTGTTAGAAGCTGCTTGAGATCAGGATGCACGTTACCAGGAAGTATTGGACCAGCCTCTGCCTTCCTGTAGATCTCCACCTGTTCCTAGAGATGCTGATGCAGGTGACCAGAAGAAAGTACTTGTATTTTCTTTTCCAGCAGAGGGCAGATATGTACCATGAGGGACAGTTCAGATTCTTCCATAAGAAAAATGGTTTAAGGAACTGGGTTTTCATAGCCTATAAGTACTGACCTCATCCTTTTCCTCTGGAACGTAACACATTCCTAAGGGCATAGCTAGATTGTGGGCTGCAGCCTGGGTAAAATACTTTGTTGTTAACTCTGCTTCTCTCTTTGCCTTTCAAGAAAGTGTTTCAAATACAAGAGCAATGTAGATCACTTTGAGTTTGTTCTAATTTTATTGAAAAGAAGACAATTCAAAAACATCAGTATTTTAGCCATTACCAGTAACAGATTTCCTATAATGGAGCTCACAATGGCCTCTCCTTATATAGCATGTTGCAAAGAATATGCTCGAAAGAATCCTGAACTATGTATACTATCTTGAACCTAAGAATATAAATTTACTGATATTTTAAAAGTATATATACCAAGACTTGCAAATTAATTACTGTTGAGCATAGGCACATTTTGAAGGACAGTTTATTAAGAGGATAGATGGAGTGTAATTTCCAAAGATGATGGTTTTCTTATGATAAAACAAAAATACCTTTGACTTACTTGAAAGACAGAATAATGTATTTTCTCCATAAATTTTTCTAGTCTTGGTTATATGATTACTTAAAATAATCCTCAGCCTTATTTGAACTTGCCATAGCTGTATATCTGTGAAGAAAACAGAAGAGCTAATGAATATGATTTCAAGAAAGCTTTGGACCTGCTGGAATATATTGATGAGGTAAATAAAATCACTTGAGATGATCACAGGCAAGGATCACAATTTATATTTTTGGTTTTCTATAGAACTGAATACATATAAAAAGAGAGAAAAAATACATCTTTTTGCCAATCATAACAATGTGTTAGTTTAGAAAGATTCTCTGGTTCAGCTATTCCTAACTCTTGGAATGTGTATAGCTCTTTAGAAAAGCTGTCAGGAGATTCCCTTTCCTGATAATTCTCACACATTCCCAGATGTCTTTTTCTGTGCATGAACAAAAACACAGTTTTTCAGAGTCCTTGAAGCATTTTTTCTCTTTCATTATTAAATCATTATTAGTTCCTCAGTCCGATATATTGCTTTATCAATTTATTCTTCACAATATTCACCCTAAGAGGAGCTGTTTCTTTGGGGGTAAAGGGGCGGTTATAATGACAATTCTGTAGATTAAATAGTTGGCCCTGCAATTGAAAGTAGTTTGGTAGATTTTAAAAATGTAGTGTATTGGCTTTTATTTACCTTGTTTAAATTCTTAGCCCTTCAAGCTTCCTGATAAAATCAGATTATCACAGAATAATCAGAAACTAATTCTCACACAGTTATTAATTGGCTTACTGTTCTGAGTATTAATGTCTTAAAGGAAATTTTTTAAAATTATGAATTGAAGTAAATCATTTATGCAGAATTAATTAACTCAGATTTAAACATGTATTTTTTTTAAATCAGGATTTAATGAGGATTTTGTTTGTTTTACTGTAAAGGAGGAAGATGTAAATATAAATGATCTAAAACTGGAAATCCTTTGCAAAGCTCTTCAGAGAGATAAGTAAGTTCTCATAACATGAATCTAAGCTATGGTTTTAGAAACTCTTGAGGGAGATTATGATATCATGTATCAAATGGTTTTGTAACCTAATTATATTCTAACAATTATAAAAATTTTATTGTGTGCATTAGTAATTTAAGTTTTTCGTTCAATAATTAAGGAAGAGTTTAAGGACTTAGGACCACTGGTATAATAAATCTCTATTTTGATTTTGTTTATTTGAATGAGAGAGCACGGGTGGGGTGCAGAGGGAGAGGGGGAGAAAGAGAATCTCAAGAAGGCTGGATGCCTAGTGCAGAACCCAGTGTGGAGCTCAATCCCATGACCCCGAGATCATGACCTGAGTCGGACACTTAACCGAGACACCCAAATGCCCCTCTACTTTTGATTTTAAAATTTAGACTGTCAGTTTGCACAGAAATATATATGTTCCTGATTTTCACAGAAGTTGGGCCAGTTCTGCCAAAGAAGCTGCATTTTGTTTTATATAAAAAGCATATTAGAGTATCTGTACTCTCTTGTAAATTACTGAGACCTCTTTTTTGTGATCATCTCCTTCCTAAGAATGGAGATTTCCATGGGAAATGGTGGCAAAGAAAGGCGGTGGGGAAGAAAGGCGGTGGCAGTGAAAGACAGAATAATCAGTTGGGGGATTGAATTGTTTCTAGGAAAAGAATCTGAGAGAACTTGACTTGAGTGCTAACACCCTTCCCTACTTAAAATTTTCCTTCTTATATAGTGCTGAGAAATGGCAGTAGAACTATTTTTACTAAAGCATTTCTTCTTTTGATCACTCCCAAATAGTTAAAATTGTTGTTCTATTTTATTTGGTCTTGGAGGTCACTCTGAAGCAACTCCCTCTGCCCACTTCATTCTCCTTCCTAATCTTAAAAAAATATGCTGTCATTTGATTGGAATTCCTTGTCATGGCTTCACATTTAAAAACTTCAAGGTGTTGGGGCACCTGGGTGGCTCATTCAGTTAAACGTCTGCCTTTGGCTTATGTCATGATTTCTGGGTCCTGGGTCCTCATGTCAGGCTCCCTGCTCGGCGAGGAATTTGCTTCTCCCTCTGCCCCTCTCCGCCATGCTCACTCCCTGTCTCTCTCTCAAGTAAAATTTTTTAAAAACTTTAAGGTATTGTGGAATATATTCATTGAGTACTACAAAGCAGTGGTTGTGTGTATGTGTGTGTATATGAGCGGTAATCTCAACTAAAGAAAACATTATTCTAGACCCTTGTTGCCATTTTATTTTTATGAAAAGCAGAATATGTTACAACATATTGTAACTGTTATCTGTGGTCTGAAGATTGTACTTGGGAGTCCCTACTAGGTTTGTTATTTTTATAGAATTTTGGGGGGAAAGATGGCTTGCTACTTTGTTTTGATATCAAATACATATAGTTATGTTGGGTGAATAGCTACCTGAGTGTAGCATTTTGTATCTGATGTTGGGACTCTAAGTATATTCAACATTCAAACCTCCCTTATTTAAATACTTTGAAACAGTATCACAAAACTCAAGATTCTCCACCCCTGGCACAACCAGCAAAATAAAACTACAGTAGCAAACAGAAGTCATTTATTTCAGATATGTCCATGATTTCTTTTTCTTAATGCAATTTTGTTCTCTAGCTGGTCCAGTTCAGATGGTAAGGATGATCCAATTGAAGTATCTAAAGACAGTATATTTGTGAAAATCTTACAGAAGCTTTTAAAAGATGGTAAGTCATTTGTTAATATTGGAAGTTATAGCATCACTTCTCAGTTTCAGAAATCTGAAAATGGGGATTTTCCAAGGTGTCAGTGCCAGGGCAGTTTAAGATTAAATAGTATCATACTCATAATTAGAGAGATTTGTTTAAAATGTTTCTTTCCTCTCCCAATTGGGGGAGCACATATCAAGGTGAAGTCTCCATCCACATGGGTCCTGGTGGACTCCAGTGGGCAAAGTCTCCATGCTGATTTAGGACGGACAAGGAATGGATTTGGATGTTATGACACTACAACTCTGTATGATAGAAGTAACCATTTTCCTTTAATTTTTCGGTTAACTCTTGTGAAGATTGAAAACTTGAAATGATATAAAAATGAGAAATAACTTTTTGATATATAATGGACCATACTAAAGTACGATTTACAAAATGCTTTTACACATCCATTTTGGACATTAACACTCTAAAATTCATGTTAGGAACAAAAGAAAAAGAAGGAGGTATGTTTTGCATGTTTTATACCTAAAATAGTGAGCAAAATTCCATTTGCTGATTGAGACACAATAAATTAGGTAAAGAAGCTTTTAGGTAAAATGCTGGTCTCGGGGAATAGGAAGTAGGGGATACAGTTGACCCTTGAACAATGTGTGGATGAGAGGCAGTGACCCCTAGCAAGGTTGAAAACCCACATAAATCTTTTGACTCGTTAAAAACTTTACTACCGTTAGCCTGCTGTCGACCAGAAATTTACCAGTAACATAAACTTTTGTTTAACACATACTTTGCATGTGTATTATATACTATATTATAATAAGATAAATTAGAGAAAAGAAATTGTTATTGAGAAAATACATTTACAGTACTCTACTGTATTGAAAAATTTGCAAGTAAGCGGACCTTTGCGTCCAAACCTGTGTTCGAGGATCAACTGTATTTACTTTCACCTTTTTTCATATTACTGGGAGCTTAATGTCTGGAGAGTGTTAGACTAGAGATGAGCATTTTGCACACTTCATTCATGTGTGACTCATATTTATTATAGAATATTCTGTCAAAATGTGTCATACTAAATTCAGGCGATCTGCAAAATAGACTTAGTGTTTACCAATCTTTGCAAATATAAGGGTACTCTGTTTTATACCAAATGGAAAAAATACACAGTGGTAAGTTATTGTAAATTCAATCCCTCTAAATGGATAGGACTTTTATCCATCATACTGACATTTACACACATTTGAAAGTTTTCTATGCATATATATGCAAGATGCATTATTTAATCTACGTCAACTATGACGACCCCAGTCCCTGGTACATAGTAGTCACTCAATAGACATTTGTCCTTTAAATGCCTACAAGTATTTTGCAGATTCATAGCCCCAGCTCCTCTGTAAGGGGTTGTATTCTGCAGTCTTTTATTTTAAAATTGCTGGCTTAACAAGGGGACATGAAGGACCCTTAGAAAGCAGTGTGAAACTAACCACACAGACTAGTATTCTGGGGTGAAACAGAAGCAAACTCTCAGCGTTTACATGTTGGAAGCTTTTGTTTTCCATACCAGCTGTGATGGACTCTTAGTGTTACTTGTCTCCTTTTGTAAGTGATTCAGTGAAAATATAATTCCATGACTAGATTACTTGGAACTTGCTCAGAATTGATCTGGACTTTTATTTTGAAAAAGTAATACTTGATCATCCTATCATGACCAGTTTAATAGTGCATTCTTTTTCAAAGATGAGCAAATAACACAAAGGTTAATTAAGGCTTTTCATTGTCACAAAATAAATAAAAATTAAAAATGAAATAATGAAGGGATATAACAAAAGAACTTGATTTGTTTGAAAGTATTTGAAATACTTGAAATTCAGAAAGAGCTAAAATGCACCTCTAAGACTTTCTCTTTTCTGTACTTGGAAATGAAATAACTGGGTATGGTTGTTTTCTCTGTGCTACTGGAGATTTTCCATGAGCCTAATAGATTATTAGAAAGCATTTGGACCCAAATCCAGTGCTCTCCATGAAGATTGTTCTCATAAAAGTGCCACAGAACTGAATTGTGGCTTTTTAATGTTTAGTGCTATTTAGAGGTGACTTTGCTGTTTTTAGTATTCTTAGATTATAAATCATAGATGAACAACAGGAATGGAAAGTTGTGATTTTACAGGAAGAATTATTAAATTGTGACCAAAGAACAAAAACAAGTAGAGATTATTACTTAGTCTCTTAGTGTATAGACTTAGTGTATTACTTAGTGTATAGAAGTAAAACGTATATATACTTAAAACAAGAAGTTAAAGACATTGATTTTTGGAACCTTTTTAATAATACAGCTACTATATACAACAGTGAATGTTTTTAAAGGAGGACAGAGCCTGATGGTAGTGAGATATAGATAGCCCTCCTATGTCCTAAGCTCTGGCAGCTAACAACTCAGCTTCTGGATAGAATTCATCCTACAGATACATTTAATTTACCCACTTGGAGCTTTTCGGTTTGCTTTTATATATTATTGAGGTACATTATACACACAAAATACACGTATCATTACATGGACTGTAAGTTTTTTCTAATTAGTAACCAGCATTTAATAGTTGAGAAGTATTCTTACAAAAACATTATTTTCTTAATTATTTTAAGAATCAAAATATTGGCCTAAACTGGACTGAAATACTGTCCTGGCAACAGTCAACCATGTGATGAGTGCTGCCCACTTTGGGTGAGGCATTGGCTCTTAAGTTAATCAAGGTCCCCTGAGGCCAGTGGCCTTCCTCACACCACCGGGCAGAGTTTCAACCCCTGATGTGAAGAAAAGAAATCCATCAACTATTAGTTCTAAACAGAGGGCATGCACCGTAAAAATAGAAGCCAAATAAGACGTTAAGCTTTTTTAGTGAATTGATCTTTTTTTTTTTTTAAAAGATTTTATTTATTTATTTGTCAGAGAGAGAGGGAGAGAGAGCGAACGAGCACAGGCAGACAGAGTGGCAGGCAGAGGCAGAGGGAGAAGCAGACTCTCTGCCGAGCAAGGAGCCCAATGTGGGACTCGATCCCAGGATGCTGAGATCATGACCTGAGCCGAAGGCAGCCGCTTAACCAGCTGAGCCACCCAGGCATCCCGTGAATTGATCTTTTTAAAATCAATACATTTTCAGAAGTGTAATGCTGTTTGACAGATAAAAACTGCTTTATTGAAAGGGTTTTAATTGTAGGGGCGCCTGGGGGGCTCAGTGGGTCAAGCCTCTGCCTTCGGCTCAGGTCATGATCCCAGAGTCCTGGGATCAAGCCCTACATCAGGCTCTCCGCTCAGTGGGAAGCCTGCTTCCTCCTCTCTCTCTCTCTCTGCCTGCCTCTCTGCCTACTTGTGATCTCTGTCTGTTAAATAAATAAATAAAGTCTTTAAAAAAAAAAGCCTGTTTTAATTGTAGTAAATGATCTATAAATATTTCAAATTTAGCCTCAAAACATTTATTAACCCAGATTTTTAATTATATAATAATTAAGTACAAAAAATAGTGCTGGGCACTTTGAGGGTGTTGGAAAAAAAGCCTCAGCATTTGATTTTGAGAACCTTATGCTAATATGACAAATTATAAAATATTGTATAATTAATTGAATTTTTTTTCCCATTTTCTTTATCAAAAGAGAAAATTGTACATACCTTTTTGTAACTACACAGATCCTAATTAAACAGTTCCATTTCGTCGGTGCTCATTGGCTTTCTAGCTTTACAGAGGTCTAATGAAGAAATGATTCTTCACCTATCTCATTTCAGACTATAATATATATATATATATATTTTTTTTTTTTTAAGATTTTATTTATTTATTTGACAGACAGAGATCACAGCTAGGCAGAGAGGCAGGCAAAGAGAGAGGAAGGGAAGCAGGCTCCTTGCTGAGCAGAGAGCCCGATGTGGGGCTTGATCCCAGGACTCTGGGATCATGACCTGAGCCGAAGGCAGAGGCTTTAACCCACTGAGCCACCCAGGCGCCCCCCGACTATAATATATTTTGAGACACTGGAGCTAGCTTTCATAATGCTAAACTACTAAATTATTTCCCTATATAATTGGATATATATTTAATATATATAATTGTTGAAATACTTGAATATATAATTATATATTATATATTTGTAATTAGTATATAATTGTTGGAATGTGTAATTGTTTGAAATACTTGTTTTCAGGTGATCATTAGTTAAAAACTTCCACATTGAAGAAATGACTTAAGTTGTGTAGAAAATGAAAGTATTTCAAGTCTTACTAAAAACTTTGATCAGATTGGCTGTTTTGACCACTGGGGGAAAAATACTCTAGCAGCCTCTTCAAAGTAAGAGTGTCATGCTGTTAGACCTGCAAGCATGTTTGACAGTGGAAGGAATTTAGAGCAGAGTATTTCCTAATAGTGGAGTGACGTTATATTTTAAATAGAAGCACAGATGTTATCATTAATCATCTTCATTCATTTGGGAGTTTTATGAAAATTAAAAAGGACTTTCTGTGTTTGTGTTTATAGGCATTCAGCTCAGTGAGTACCTGCCAGAGGTGAGAGACCTCCTACAAGCAGACCAGCTTGGAAGCCTGAAGTCTAATCCTTACTTTGAGTTTGTTTTGAAAGCAAACTATGAATATTATGTTATGGGGCAAATGTAACTTTTTCTCAAAATGGTCACTGTTCCTGAAAATTTGTGGAAGCATGTCCTTATAAAAATCTTAGGCCTTAAACATCTAAAAATTTGTACAGTTTTATAATACGTATTGCTGGATTTTGTATACTTTATTTAAAAGCTGCTACAAAACAGCTGTAAGGCTGACTGTAGTTTTTTTTGTTGTTGTTGATACAAGATCTTATCTCTCCTCCTTTTTCCATCTAAAATGTAGCACTGTATATTTCTGTGCTTGCTACCCTTTCTTTCTCTTCTTATTTGTTGGGGGTTCTGGAATTCTTACTCTGGTTCTGGCTACTTGTATGCACAAAGCACTTCTTGGCTTCAGTTTCTGTAATTCTAAACATGACCAGAGAGCATGGATTGTCTCTGAAATGGCTGTGACTCTGCACTGAAGAGAATCTGGGGTATTTGGGGTCTGTTTTGGTTGGGGCTGGTGGGCAGTGCGTAGTAAGGTAGATGTCAGATTTGCTGACTTGGTATAGGACTGAAAGACTAAACAAGGCGTAATTCATGTGAGCTTGAGAATGGAGTAATTCATTGGGAAAATATTAAATATTTCTACATAAATAGTTGAGTATTAATGAGAGGAGTGAACAAGACCCTTAAGTGTTTTTTAGCCTATCTATAAGTTACCATGTAATAAGTTTATAGTATTAATGTTAGTTACAGTCTTCCAGTATGGAGATTCAGTTAGCTTTGTGTATTTTCAAGGTGATCTACACTGAATTCCAGCTTTACCACAGTCTAACGAATATAAAGCATGTGTTAATGCTAGAAGCCATTATAGGTTTTCTTAATATGACGTCTGATTTACTGAAAAGTAGTGAATTCCCAAAGCTTCATTGTTCTGACCAGTGTCATCACTCAGTTTTTAATCAGCTTTAAATAAAGACTAGAGATTGGACAGGGAGGCGCTGGCATATTCAGATTCTGGCCCAATTGAATGCTCACTAAACAACTTGCTCCGACAGCTGAAGAGGTCAGAAGTTAAATATGGTGAAGAGAGGCTGGTTCCTAGTTTCACAAAGTACAGCCATCTGTGTCCTCTTCCCTTCTAGCTTCACATCCAGCCTTTGAACACATTGTCAAGAAGAGGTTAATGGAGCTCATTACATTAATAACCAGAGGAAAGGCACTAGCAGCCTTGTCTTTTTCTTTTTGCAGCTTGTGTGCGGGGACAGCATCAGGGGCCAGGTTAGGAACCCATTGAAGGGTGCTAAGGGAAGTTAGGAAGAACTTGTCAGATGGCAGGTAAGAAACTGCTAAATTCTCTTACAGGACAAGGCTTTGTTTTTTTTGTTTTAAAGATTTTATTTATTTATTTGTCAGAGCGAGCACAGGCAGACAGAGTGACAGGCAGAGGGAGAAGCAGGCTCCCCACTGAGCAAGGAGCCGGATGCGGG
Organism: Taxidea taxus jeffersonii; assembly: GCA_003697995.1. Taxonomy (NCBI): domain Eukaryota; kingdom Metazoa; phylum Chordata; class Mammalia; order Carnivora; family Mustelidae; genus Taxidea; species Taxidea taxus. Next base: position 33,585 of record RCUC01154372.1, read on the forward strand.
ACTTGATCCCAGGACGCTGGGATCATGACCTGAGCCGAAGACAGCCGCTTAACCAACTGAGCCACCCAGGTGTCCCAAGGCTTTGGTTTTCTATTGACATTTAACAGTTCTTAGCTGTATGATCCTTTTGCGTAATAATGTGCTCTGGGGACACAAGATTGTGCCCCCCCTTCAGCGTGCTGCCACAAATCTAATAATCCCTGTTGTGACAGGAAGGCCAGTCTGAGAGTCACCCTGGCCCTGTCGATGGCATGATTTTGCATTACTGCTGTCACGGTGTAATGCATAGTCGTCTTATTTTGAGGGAGGGGAAGGCTCGCTCTTCTAGCTCTGGCTCGTTGTCAGTAGTCTAGCACTGAAATGCTTGGATTTTTAAAAATTAGTAATAGTAAAATTAAGGCCCAAGATTTTGAATAGTTTTCTAAATTAAAATTTTACAACATAGTCTTTACCAAAGAATTGATTTTTATATAAATTGAGTAATGGATAAAGACACATTTTAAAAGTGAGCATGTTTTCTAAGGAAAGAGAAATTTTACTGACTTGGAAAGTTGGTTTTGTTTTTTTTTTTCCCACCTCTGTCTTTGCTTTTCTCAAAGGCACAGCTTGCAGCCTTGATTAAGTGAAACGATAACATGTTTTTGAAAGTGAGCAGCCAGCTTTGTGTGCTGGTATGTTTTAAGATTTTGTGAATATGAAGTGCCTGGGTAGCTTAGTCTGTTAAGCATGTCTTTGGCTCAGGTCATTGGATCGAGTCCTGCATTGGGCTATCTGCTCAGTGGGGAGTCTGCTTCTCCCTCTCTCTGCCTCTCCCCCTGCTTGTGCTCTCTCTGTCTCTCAAATGAATTTTTTAAAAAAATCATGAATATATCATGGATATATCATAACTGGAGATACATGTAAGAGACTTGCTGAAACCCCAGTGAAGTAAAAGACTACTGATACCCTCGAATGTAAGGATTTCGTTTTTGAAGAAAACTTAAAAACTGGATTGTTTCTTTTACTTTGGGGTCTGAATCAGAATCCTGAAGTGTATCACCCACCAGGCACACAAGGCCACGTTTCTCATTTGAGGCCGACTGCTTTCTCTAGGAACAGGAATGGAAGGAAAGCCACACCATAATGTGGTCGGACTCACTTCTTAATCTGTTGTAATCCAGCATACTTGCACATATTGAGGCTGATAGCTACAGAAATATTAACGTGGTCCTACCTGTGTATTTCTGGACCTTTAATTTAGAGAATGGCTGAAGAGAAAATAGTATTTCTATGCAAAATCCCCTTATTAAATACCAAAATACAATTAACAAAATAGTTTTGTGTAATCCTAACAATTTTTAAAAAGATTTTTATTTATATGAGAGAGAGTGTGAGAAGGGGGAAGAGCAGAGGGACAAGCAGACTCCCCACTGTGCAGGAAGCCCAACGCACACACAGGGCTCAGTCCCAGGCCCCTGAGATCATGAACTGAACTGAAAGCAGATGCTTTACCAACTGAACCACCCAGGTGCCCTCATTAATTCTTAAAAAACAAAACTGAGGAAAATGTGAAACCTATTTTTTAAAAAAGTATATGGAATCCCACCAGCCAGAAATAGTTACCAGTTTGAAATGTATCTTAGGGACACCTGGCTGGCTCAGTTGGAAGAGCAGGCAACTCTTGATCTCAGAGTCATGAGTTCAAGCCCCATGTTGGGTGTAGAGATTACTTAAATGAACTTTTTAAAGTGAAATGTATCTTGGACAGTTTGGCACTGTGCATACTGTGTATTCCATAACCTAGTGTATATTGTGACCATCTCCTTAATCCAGTGTTTCCCAGTCTTTTTCCCACTGTAATTCCTGAGGACTCTTCTTAGACAGTTTTGTCCTAATCACTTCACCCCCATACCCCCCACCGGGAAAGTTTAATGCTACAGATGTACTGTCTATTTTTTTATGTGCTGTGCCTCTGGAGGCCACAAATCATTGTAATATCTAATTTAAGATATTTTTCACACCCCCACAAAAAATAATCCCCCCCTTCAGGGTCGCCTGGGTGGCTCAGTGGGTTAGAGCTGCTGCCTTCAGCTCAGGTCATGATCCCAGGGTCCTGGGATCGAGTCCCGCATCGGGCTCTCAGTAGGGAGCCTGCTTCTCTCCCTCTCTCTCTTGGCCTCTCTGACTACTTGTGATCTCTGTCTGTCAAATAAATTAAAAAAAAAAAAAATCCCCGCTTCAAAAATGCATGTCTTCACAATTCTTCAAGATACAACTTAATGACTGCAGGACACTTTACCACATGGCTGTGCCATGCTTTATTTAACGTTTCTCTGCCTTCTAGCGATCTGAACACTTGGGTTAATGGTTTTGGGTTGGGTTGGGTTGGTTTTTTACTTTACTTTTGCTGTTTTAGATAATACTAGAATAAATCTTTGTGCCAAAATCTGTATGCACCCCAAATTCCTATAAAATTACATGACTCTTCCTGCACAGTTGATGATGATGTTGACATGTTTAACAAACAGTTCTAATAATGTTGAATGTCCTTTGCTCCCCTCTTCTACCACCTCACCCCCCTCACCTCCAAACACTCGGGAAAGATACTGAGCTATTGAGTGTTTATGTCCCAGGCACTTACAAAGTTTTAATCTTCAAGTCAGTGTTAAGAAGTACGTAGTATCATCAGTTGAGAATAATGGAGTCTGTCTTGAAGTGAGCCTATATACTTTTAACAATATGAAAGCATAAGTGTTTTATGAATTCATATTTGAGATTTTTTGAGAGAGAATGGGGGGGCGGGGAGCAGAGGGAAAGGAAGAAGCAGACATATGACAGAAGGGGGGAAGGATACCCCCAGAAATACTTTACTGCAGAGTGCAAGCTTTTGACCCACTTATTATGCTGGATATTAGGAGGTGATGGGGTGAGGGGCGGAGCTGAGGGCTCCAGTGGAATCATTAGGTCAGTACAGATGGTCAAGGCAGAAGCCATGACTTCATTGCAAAATGTCTTCGGCCTCTCAGGAACTCTTGAAGAACTGTTAAGTTCCCAGAACCAAACCAAGTGCTGGGGAGGATTAAAGGAAAGTAGAAAGCTGTCCCCGCCTTGCCCTGACTACTAATGAGAGAGTCACCCAGACCCCAGCTGTGGGACCTGGGAGTGTGGTCTAGCTCATTGAGCCTTGCTCTTCTGATTCTTAAAACCAAATGACTATTACCTATCTTATTTACCTCAGAATAGTTAGAAGCTTATATGTTTTTAACAATATGAAAGCATATAGAGTGTTTTATGAATTCATATTTGAGATTTTTTTGAGAGCAAGAGAGAATGGCAGGGGCGGAGAGCAGAGGGAGAGGAAGAAGCAGACTCCCCACCCAGCAGGAAGCCTGTTGCGGGGCTTGATCCCAGGACCCCCAGACCATGACCTGAGTTGAGGGCACACAGGCAATAGATGGAGGCACCCCGAATTCATATTTGAAACAGTAGGAAACGATAGGAGGCTTAGACCCAGTGAGAGTGGGGCATACAGATTTGTGAGGTGCTCAGGCCATAGGGCTGTGGAGGAGGGAGCTGTGAACCCACAGCTGAGTAGCAGCACGGCCCTGTCAGGTGTCATGAGCGGGGTTGCACCTGAGACCTTAGAAGCAGGCACTCTCTCTCAGGCATACCCTACTTGGCTGAGCTTAGTTCGCAAAAGGGTATGCAGGCGGTCACCCGCTTATCAGGCGAGAGCAGAGCACTGGTGTGTTCCCCAAAAGTGTACATGTATGGAGACAGTTTTTCCACTCGCCCGTGACTCGCCCATGAGGTCTAGACCTAGGCCAATGAGAATCCGACAAGACCAGAATGGGACTGGGTGGCCCCATAGTGACCTGTCAGAGACTATTTAAACAGCTCACCCCGGGGGGCAGAAAGCAGATGTCTGGCCCGGTGTCCTCAGCACCACCACCACCACCACCCCCTTACTCCCCCCACCCCGGCAAGGTTTGCTGGACTCACAGTCTCTTCCCTCCTGAGCATTTTCTTCATAGCTTTGTGTGCTTGAAGCCCATGGACTCTGGGCTTAGCAAGCTTGCTAGAGAAGAGAGAAGAACTGCACTGAGCAAGAATTTTGGAAAAGGGACGCCTGGGTGGCTCAATTGGTTAAGCGGCTGCCTTCGGCTCAGGTCATGATCCCAGCGTCCTGGGATCGAGTCCCACATCGGGCTCCTTGCTTGGCAGGGAGCCTGCTTCTCCCTCTGCCTGCCTCTCTGTCTGCCTGTGCTGTTCACTCTCTCTCCCTCTCTGACAAATAAATAAATAAAAATCTTTAAAAAAAAAAAAAGAATTTTGGAAAATACTGACAACTCTGTTCCCCTTTAAAATACCAAATTCTTGGCGCCTGAGTGGCTCAGTGGGTTGAAGCCTCTGCCTTCGGCTCAGGTCATGACCTCAGGGTCCTGGGATTGAGCCCCACATTGGGCTCTCTGCTCAGTGGGGAGCTTGCTTCCCCCTCTCTCTCTGCCTGCTTCTCTGCCTACTTGTGATCTCTGTCAATAAATAAATGTAATCCTTTAAAAAAGGTTTAAATAAAAATACCAAATTCTTAGATATTCTTCCTATTTCAGGCCAAACTAAGCTTTTCCGTTTATATTGTACCTGTAGTGCATTTGCTGGTTTTTTTCTAGTCTCCTCACTACCCACTGACAGCAGGACCTGAGGTTTTCAAAATGACATGTAGTTCCGTCACTCACTCATTCTCTAAGATAATGGAAAAAGCTAAATAGGAAACTGCAGTAGCTTTTAGCTGACCCTTGGCATCCACTGCGTAAACCCCATACTAACCAAACTATTGTTTAATTGACTGATGGTTTTAGGAAGAGCTGCCATGATGTGGGCTCCAGGGGAGGGTTATGTGTACTTTTCTGCCCCTCCTCCAGAGAAGCCACACCTGTCCCAGTTGCCGAGTTCCACTACCAAATGTGAATTGCAACTATTTTTGGAGCACTTAAGCACATCAGAAAAATGAACCATTCCATTCTTGCTTGTCCCATGTCACTGATGTACCCCCTCAAAGCATGTCACTGAGTTCATCACAGAAAATTGTGTCTCCCTGTGCCTTCCACAGCAGGTTTAGGACTGCGCTCCCACCCCACCCCACCCCCCCACCTCCCACCCCTGACCCCCTGCCAGAAAAAGAGAAAATGTGAGACCGGCATCAACTGGATAACCTCCTCTGACCCTCACTCCACCTTACCATAAGTAGATCCAAATCCTTCTAGAAAATTTGAAAGGCATATCCCCATATATCAGTGGTATAAATAGAACCTCTTCAGTGGCCTCTGGTAGATGGTGACTCTCCAAGGTGGACTGGGAAGCGGCCGGGCCTTGGCAAGGCATCATCCTCTAAATATAAAGATGAGTTTGTTCAGCCTTTGCAGAAGGAAAAATCGCTCCCATCCTAAAGTGCAATGTCCTTGTCCTTACTGGGAGGGAGGTCGAGCAAGGTTTCACTTAGGGCGCTTCACCCATTCCACCACCACGTGGTGCATTGTGACCCTGGCCTTTCAGTTCCAGGACAGGGACACTCTTAGCCCCACCAAGGAGGTGGGGACTTCGGGGCCCAGCTCGGCCCACCCAACCTGAGGCAGGTTGGGGAGAAAGAGGACACCCCGCCAAATTCCTTCATTAACCCCCCAGGTGTGCTGCGTGTCACTGAGGCAACAGCTCCGGGTGCCCTGGCTTTGTGCCTGGCCCCGCCAGAGCCGCCCACCCGGCCTGTCCCCGGGAGCCCTGCGCCTCCTCCTCTTCCCCCGCCTCTCTGTCCTCTCCTCCCGCCGCCAGTTGTCTGGGCAGCGACAGCTGCGCGCCCTCCCGCCGCCGGTGGCCCTCTCCGCGGTGGGGGCTGGGGCTGACCTGGGTCAGCCCTTGAATTGGGGCCTCAGGGGTAGAGAGGGAGAATATGAAGTTCACTGGCGGGGAGGGGGCGGGGGTCTCCTTCCTTCCCTTCCTGGGACACTGAGTGTGACTCCTGTCCCCATTCTCTCTGTCCCACCACTGGGACACGGCTCCCTGCTCCCTCTAGCCGCGCGTGGGGTTTTGCAGGTCTGCGTAAACCCAAAGAAGGGTTGAAATGTGGGAGGCACCCTCCGCAGCGCCCGTGCGAGCAGAGTGGACGGGGTGGGGAGGCCTTTCGGACAGGTGCAGCTCCGGGAGCGCAGGCGCACACACGCACCCACTGGCGCGCTCGGTGACCCTCGCCCCACCCCATCCCCTCCGGCGGGCAACTGGGCTGGGTCGCGGGGGCGGGGGGTGGCCGACCGGTCGGGGAGACACTCCATATACGGCCCGGCCCGCGTTACCTGGGCTCCGGCCAGGCCGCTCCTTCTTTGGTCAGCGCAGGAGACCCGGGCGGGGGCCCAGGCCGCGAGCCGGCTGGGGGAGGGGGCTCTAGTGCCCAACACCCAAATATGGCTCGAGAAGGGGAGCGACATTCCTGCGGGATGGCGCGGGGAGGGGTGCGCCCACGGGCTATATAAAACCTGAGCGCGAGGACCAGCGGCCACCGCAGCGGACAGCGCCGAGAGAAGCCTCGCTTCCCTCCCGCGGCGACCGGGGCCCGAGCCAGAGAGCAGCAGGTGTAGCCACCCGCCCAGGTAGGGCGGGAGTGGGGGAGGGGACGGTGACAGGAGAACAAATAGGACTGGAGGACAAGGTGACAGGCACCATTTAGGGGAGCCTGGAGAACTCCGAAGTAGAACCCAACCGACTCATCTGATCAGCCCCAAGGCCTACTTTTTGCCTCCTGCGTCTTGGTCCTGAGCCACACGCTCTTTATAGAGGAGACACAACGCAATCAGTTTTTGGAAATGTCTCCAAATTTATCCCTAGCCCCTTTGGGCTCCGCTACCTGGCGTTTAGTGTGTGCCAGGTGGATTAAAGCTTTTGCTTTAGTCGTCCCAAGGGCAATACCTCCCAAGGAAGGCCTGAGCCAAAGAGCAGGAGGGGCCGCTATTCTCTGGGTTGGCCATCAGGCTTTTGAAAAGGTGCCTCTGTTCAGAGCCTGGAATGTCAAACGGGTCCGGAATGGGCCAATCCTCCCTGGGTGGAGCACCAAAGCCCCTCCCACGGGCATGTCCTTGCACCCGCACACATGCCCAGTGAGCAGGCACCGCCGGCCTTAACCTTCCAGGTGAGGCAGCAAAGGCGCGGAGACGGTGGGCGCCCGCGCCTGGCTCTTGCCGCGGGTAGCCTGCAGCGAAGGCAGGGAAGTCTCGGCTGACCCTGTGCTTGGGTTCCCGGGGTGGAGAAATTCTCCGTGTGGGCGCGACGGCCCTGTGCCCCTCTCCCCGTCGCATCGCAGCCCTGAGCCTGGGGAGCGAAGCCCGGGATGGGTCTCTTCGACTGCTCCCTTGGCCGGTTGTGCGCCGTTTCGGCTGGGGATGCCCGTCGGTCCCTGGGAAAGGAGGGCTCTCGGGCCAGCGGGGCCTCCTGTGCTGACGCGCCGCGTGTCTCCACGGCCTTCATGTCCTTTGCAGAAACCAGACACCATGTGTGACGAAGACGAGACCACCGCCCTCGTGTGCGACAATGGCTCCGGCCTGGTGAAAGCCGGCTTCGCCGGCGACGACGCCCCTAGGGCCGTGTTCCCTTCCATCGTGGGCCGCCCTCGCCACCAGGTCAGGCTGCCGCTTGGCGGAGGGAGCCGGGCCGGGGACCTCCCTGGAGCCGGGCCCTGTGCCCCTCCAGCCGCGGTAACGTGGGCGTGGTGTCTCCACTCCGCAGGGCGTCATGGTGGGTATGGGTCAGAAAGATTCCTATGTGGGCGACGAGGCTCAGAGCAAGAGAGGTATCCTGACCCTGAAGTACCCCATCGAGCACGGCATCATCACCAACTGGGACGACATGGAGAAGATCTGGCACCACACCTTCTACAACGAGCTCCGCGTGGCCCCTGAGGAGCACCCCACCCTGCTCACCGAGGCCCCCCTCAACCCCAAAGCTAACCGCGAGAAGATGACCCAGATCATGTTTGAGACCTTCAACGTGCCCGCCATGTACGTGGCCATCCAGGCGGTGCTGTCCCTCTACGCGTCCGGCCGTACCACCGGTGAGTGCGCGAGGCCCCCACCCCCGCCCCCCGTACCCCGCCCGCGCCGGCCGAGGGGCTCGCGCTCACTGCCTGCGGTGTGCCCGCCCTGCCCCCCGCGCAGGCATCGTGCTCGACTCTGGCGACGGCGTCACCCACAACGTGCCCATCTACGAGGGCTACGCCCTGCCGCACGCCATCATGCGCCTGGACCTGGCCGGCCGCGACCTCACTGACTACCTGATGAAGATCCTCACTGAGCGTGGCTACTCCTTCGTGACCACAGGTGCGCGGCGCTCGGGGCACCTGGGGCGGGCGGGGTGGTGCACGGGCCCCGCGGTCCTGTGCTGAGGGCTTCTCTCCTGCCGCTGCCCCCCACAGCTGAGCGCGAGATCGTGCGCGACATCAAGGAGAAGCTGTGCTACGTGGCCCTGGACTTCGAGAACGAGATGGCGACGGCCGCCTCCTCCTCCTCCCTGGAGAAGAGCTATGAGCTGCCCGACGGGCAGGTCATCACCATCGGGAACGAGCGCTTCCGCTGCCCGGAGACGCTCTTCCAGCCCTCCTTCATCGGTGAGTCCCGCTCGCCAGCCTCCGCAGGAGTCCTGGGTCCCCGCCCGCTCCCCGGTCCCCGGGCCGCGCCCCGCCGGCTCACGCTCCTCCCTGCGGCCCCCAGGCATGGAGTCGGCGGGCATCCATGAGACCACCTACAACAGCATCATGAAGTGCGACATCGACATCAGGAAGGACCTGTACGCCAACAACGTCATGTCGGGGGGCACCACCATGTACCCCGGTATCGCTGACCGCATGCAGAAGGAGATCACGGCGCTGGCTCCCAGCACCATGAAGATCAAGGTGGGCGGCGGCCGGCGCCCCCTGCCCGCGCGTGGGCTCAGGGGTGCGGGCTTCACCCCCTGACGCGCTCCCTGTCTTACAGATCATCGCCCCGCCTGAGCGCAAGTACTCGGTGTGGATCGGCGGTTCCATCCTGGCCTCGCTGTCCACCTTCCAGCAGATGTGGATCACCAAGCAAGAGTACGACGAGGCCGGGCCCTCCATCGTCCACCGCAAATGCTTCTAGACCCCATTATTCCGCCAACAGCGCTCGAATTCTCCTCAGGACGACAAATCTCAGGTTGCAGGTGGCTGACCTCGAGTCACCGCGCAGCGACTTCGTCTCTAACAACTGCAGTTGCTGCCGCCGCAACGCGACACAATGTTTATAACGTGTACATACATTAACTTATTTACCTCATTTTGTTATTTTTAAAACAAAGCCCTGTGGAAGGAAATGGAAAACTTGAAGCATTAAACTCAGCCATTCTGTCTGTTGCCTAAAGTTGTTTGTTGTGTTTATTTGCCATGGGAGGGAAGCGGTGGGGGACGGGAGAGGGAAAGAGGCCCCCCCATCTTCCTGTGTTACAAGTGTCACCGGTGTCACTTTTCACAATACTCCCAGTGAGTGCGCCCCTTGCCACACCATTAGTTAAGTCTTCCCCCTCTGGATCAGGACAATTTCCAAATACTGGCAGGCCCATTAAAGGCCCGACCTGGCCCCCTGGTGTGTGTTGAGGACCCTCCCCCTCTGCAGGGCGCTGCCTTGAGCCACGGGCTCTGGCCCGCCCCAGGCATCGGGCGCTGTCCACGGTGCTGGCGCGCGCGAGCCGCTCCGCCTAGGGCTCTCGGCGTTCCCTTAACGGAAACGGGCGTCCCCCTCCCGAATCTGGAGACCTAACTGAAGGGGTTGTGTTCTGCATTTAATGAGCCGGTTTTCGTTTGTAAGTGAAGACAGTCACTTCTCTTCCAGACCGGGAAGTCCTTTGCTTCATGCCAAGGTGGTGATGGTATAAAAATCAGGGTGGGGCTGGGGAGGAGCCGCGCCCAGAAGTGGGAGGAGGGTGAAGGAAAGGCCGAAGGAGGGGTCCAGAAAGGACAGTGCATGCTGGGCATACACCGACACCGAGGGCAGCCCAGCCAGGAGGGGTCTGCAGGGAGTGGCTGAGATTGGCCGTGGAAGAAGAGGGGTAAACAAGGAGGAACACCACCCTCTCCTTCCCGCCACTGGCCATGTTCTAAAGGCACAAAATATACCAAAGGAGGTGCAGTTTCTTTGGGAGAGCACCGTACCTACTTGTTTAAAAACCAGCTTAATGTTTTCTAGTCGAGGTTACCAAGGACAGTGGTACCTAAATAAAATAGATTCTGACTCAAAGAAGGTAATAAAGGTTTTTGGAAAATAAGTTTGTAAGTAGAATTAACAATATGCAGTGTTATAAGCCACATAGCCATAGGTTTATTCATTCTCTCCTTTCATGGCCTATTGAAACGTTTCTGAAGTCTTTGAGGACTCTAAGGTGGGAATTCTGCCCAAAACCCAGATATCAAGAAAATCAGTAATCCAGTAGAATTTAAAATTTTAATAAAACAAGTCTATGATGCTGTGTATTATTGCCCCACAAAGGGTGGATAAACGTTAAAAATGGGCTAAGTTCTAGTCTCTTGGAGGAATCTAAGTTTTGCTGATAATGACAGGTATGCATAGGCATATCTGAGCAAACCAAACCCAGGTACACACAGACTGAAAAATTCATGTAGCCAGTAGGCTGGAAAAATGTCAGAGTTACACGAGTTAGTTGTCATATTAAGCGTTTTTGAACCAAAACCTAAAATCACTTAATTAAGATTTTAATTAAGTAAGGTATGTAAGGAGATAATGACCCGTTTCTCCTGTGATCATAATCATTGCATGACTCATGGTCATTTAGAACTCACAGACATTTTCAGTATAATCTGGTAGCCTTTCCTGGTGCACTACCTTTGATGCTGCTCTTCTACAGAAAAAAATGTGCAAATATTATTAATTGTGTGGTTTCACTGGGAGTGTGTCAAGTCTGAAAATTACCTTCCTTACTGACACTTCTCTAAAAACAACAACAACAACACATCACACATTTTATTAGTGTTCTGTTAGCTTTCCTGCTTTCCTATTAGGTTACAATGATAGATATTTGGTTAATTGTATTTCCTATATTTGTCCTGAAGGCAGATGTTGGCTGTGGTGTAGTAAATAATGAGTCTTTTGAAAATGTGTATCTAGAGCATATACAAATGTTTGTGCTAGGTGAGGGGAGAAATACTGAGTCCAATAACTCTAAGAGTGTTTGTAGTAGTAAGAATCAAGAAGTCCCTGTGTGGAGTGAATAATGTTACATCTTATTCCCCAACTGAACAGCCATCTCAGAGAATCAGTTTTTGGAGCAGTGAGAAAATTGAAAACAACAAAAAACTTCCCCCATCCCCTGCTTATGGCGTGTTTCCTTAGACTTGGCCGTGGGACTTATCAGGGATCTTATTTCCTTCTCACAAGAGCTTGTGAAGTTGCCACCAATTTGTTTTCACTAAATCTGTATTACTAGTGTTCAGTTGAAAAAAGAAGGAATAGAGAAGAACATGAGAAGAGAGAATGTGCCAGGATTAAAAGTGTTTAAGATTAAGTGGCGGAAAGGAAACATCCAAGACCACAGTACACCCAGGCTCTCTCATTTAAATCTTTGGAAATTTGTATTGGGCCACGGAATATCAGGGTCCTTCCCAGCTGCATCTGTCCCCTGATCTATTACCCCAGATGTGGTAGAACCCACAAAAGGTTAATGAAATATTTCGCACATGCTACCATGTGCAAGAGGTACAGAGAGGGCTGAGATATGGTCCCATCCTTAAGAGTTTGGTGCCACGATCCCTAATATCACTGGACACTTATGTCTTGACTCTGATTACTCCAAAGCCTATGGGAGCTCCTGGATGCAGGGCCCTCTCTGCACCACGAACCATCAGATGCTGTGGACACCCTGGCTGTTTTGTAGCCTGTTCAGCCACTTGCCACTGTGAGGCTTGCTTCCCTCCCATTGTTTTCTGACAAGGCTGGATGGGTTCCAAATATTGGTTCTCATGGGGAAACACATCCTTCATTGTGCTCAAGAGGGTCTGCCCTGCCTCTGGTGTTGGGGACCACCTCTTACTGGGTAGTGCCTCAGCCACAAGGACAGGAGGTGGAAATCAGCCCATCCCACAGACCGGTACTGCCATGTGGGCATTTATGTGGTCAGCTTATCTACCTGGCTGCCTCCTTCTCCTCTTTGTCTCATTTCTCTCACTTTTGTTTCCTTTCTGCCCTGTTCTGGCCTTTGGAAGGCATCAATTTCAGCACCATTGATAGGTCATCATTCTTTTGAGTAATAACCATAAGCTGATGATACATGCCTCAACTGCATCTCTCAGAAAGAAGTGGAGAACATCTGGCCTTGATGGCACTCTGTTTGGGTAGGCATCACAGTAGGAACACAGGACTCTGAACCACCTGTTTCCTTGTCACCTGCAACCAGAGCCAGCTCCCAAGCCACCAAGGGCTGCAGCTTCCAAAGATGGTTTAGGAAGGCAAAGGCAGCTGGAGGTTAGGTGTGAATGAGGAACATGCAGGGGCTTCACAAGGGTGATCCTGTCACATAGGAAGCTGGAGGATCTGTCTCTGGATGTAGGAGCCCCGAGCCCTATGATTGGCCCTGCCCCTCTTATCAATTTCTTAATGGCTTCTCCCAATAATGAAGTTTCTGAGGGCAATATGTGAGTGAGTAAAAGACAGATGCGGAAGGTGCTAAGATAACACTGGTGGTACTCATATGTGTCGATGGTATCAGGATTGCCTTTTGTATGATAATGATTGGTGATTCCTAAACCTCATCACTTTGCAGAGCTGCTGGCCACCAGAGCTGGCCTTGGGAATGGCAGATTCTCTACATCATGGGCCAAGGGGCAGCCATATCTCTCCACATCTTGACTTATTGCCTTCATGGCACCTATACTAGGATCCTGCGGTTGCTGTAACATATTACCACAAAATAGGTGCTTTGAAACAATAGGAGTTAACTTCTTCACAGTTCTGGAGGCTACAAGTTCAAGATCAAGGTGGTGGTGGGATTGGTATGTTTTGAGGCCTCTCTACTTGGCTTATAGATGGCTATCTTCTCCCTGTGTCTTCACTTCATATTCTCCCTTTCCATGTCTGACCAAATTTCCTCCTTACATGATATACCTAGTGTAGTCAAGCTCATAGAGGAAGAAAGTAAGGGGGTGATTTCCAGAGGCTGGGAGGAGGAAGAGAGAGGAGTTAGTATTTAATGGGCACAGAGTTCTGGAGCTGGATGGTGGCGACAGTTGCATGATAAAATAAATGAACTTAATGCCACAGAACAGATGGTTAGAATTACAAATTTTATGCTAGGTATATTTTACCACAATTTTAAGAAAAGGTAAGCACACGAAAAAGTGCTCAATATTTTTAATTGTTAGAGACAGAGGAAATAAAAAAAAATCAGATGCTACTATATACTTACTATAACAGCTGAAATTAAAAAGATTGACAATCCCAGATGTTGACAAGCATGTGAAGAAACTAGAATTTTCATACTCTGAGTGGGAATGCAAAATGGTACCATCTCTTTGGAAAACATTTGGAAGTTTCTTATAAAACTAAACATACACCTGCTCTAATACCTGATAATTCTATTGCTAGGAATTTAGCCACAAAGATTAAAAACATATACTCACCAAAGGACTTGTACAAGTATGCTAATAGCAGCTTTATTCATAATAGTAAAAATTGGAGACAGCTGGGTGCCTGGGTGGCTCAGTGGATTAGGCCTCTGACTCTTGACCTCAGCCCAAGTCTTGATTTCAGGGTCGTGAGTTCAAGCCCCATGCTGGAAACAACTGGAAACAGCTCAGGTATTCGTTCATAGAAAAACAGACAAGCTGTGTGTCATCATATAATGGACTACTATTCAGCAATAGAAAGGAAAAAACTATAGGTGCACACAACATGAATGTATCTCAAAAACATGCTGAATGAAAAAAAATGTACACAGAACCCTATATATGTAATATTCCATCTATATGATATTAGAGAATAAGCAAAACTAGTCTGTGATATAGAAAAAACCAGAACAGTGGTTGTCTCTGGAGAGTAGGGTAGAGATTTGGGAACTTTTTGGGGTGATGGAAATGTTCTATATTTTGATAAATGTAAATTGTGTCAAACAGATCAAGCTCAGTGAGCATACAATTAAGATCTGTGTGTTTCATTCAATGTACATCTTAATCAAAAGAAAAAATGGCAAGGAATAACAGAATATCAGAAGTTTTTTTTTGAAGTAATATCAATGCCCAACACAGGGCTCAAACTCATGACCCTGAGATCAAGAGTCATATGCTAGGTCATCTGTGTGTGTGTCAGTTAAGTGACTGACTCTTGATAATGGTTTAGGTTGTGACCTCAGGGTTGTGATATCAGGGTTGAGATCTCAGGATCATGAGATCGAGTCCTGTATCGGGCTCCATGCTCAGTATGGAGTCTGTTTGAGACTCTCTCTGCCCATCCCTTCTGTGCATTTGCATTCTCTCTCTCTGAAATAAATGAATGAATCCTGGGGTGGGGGGGAGTCACATGCTCTACTGACTGAACCAGTCAGGTGCCCCAGAATATCATATATATTCTACACGAAAAAATTTTCAACACTTTTCATTTTAGGAGGTTTATCTGAATTGCATAGTGGGTAATTCCTCTAATTGATCATCCAATCTACTAATTCTTCCTTTTACTTAATCTACCATTAAGCTCTTTTGTGGACTTTTAAGTTTCTATTATTAATTTTTTCCCTTATGGAAATTTTTAGATATTCTGTTTTGTTCTTTTCCAGATCAACGAGATCATGTTTTTATACTTTCTGTTCCCAATGGATATTTGTTAGCTTTTCTCTTACTTCCTTAATAAAGCATCCAAGAGTGTGTGTGGCTTTTATTTAAGATTTTATTTATTTGAGAGAGAGTGAGAGAGAGGGGAAGTACAAGCAGGAGGGGAGGGGCAGAGAGAGAGAGAGGGAGAAGCAGGCTCCCCGAGGAGAAGGGAGCCTGACCTGGGGCTTGCTCCCAGGATCCCAGGATCAGGATCTGATCAGAAGGCAGACGCTTAGATGCCCCTGCATCCAAAGGTGGTTGTTGTGTGTGTGTGTGTGTGTTTTAACAACGTGGACCTAATAATCCCAGTAACTGGAGTCTTGGAGTCTGTTTCTGTTACCTGTTGTTTGGGTTCTTATTCATAACGCCTTGTTTCCATGTGTTCCCTTGTTGACGGTGTCATGTTCACTGTCCTTGAAGAATCGCTTGTAGACTTGGAAACCTAGAATACAAGTGCCTCTCTTCAGAAAGGATCTGTATTTGCTTCTGCCAGGGATCTCCTAGGATACAGCTCTTCTGAAATGATGATAAAATTCACCGCCTGGTGGTCCCAGGTGATACAAACCGGGACCGCAGATACATGTGAGGACTCAGCTGTGTTCAGTTTCTCGGGAATCGCCCCGGCGCCAACACCGCCACCACGTGCTCGGTGTCAAGGGACTTACCTTTCAGAGGCTGGCGTGTCCGTGTGGGGTGGGGTTTACTTCTGGTTCCTGCCTTCCCTCTTCTCCTGTGGAGTAGCCCTTAGCTTCATGTAGGAAGGCCCCAAGCTTTACAAAGCTGTTAAACCTCCAGTGCCAGGTAAGCTAGATAAGTAAACACTCTCAGGGCGAGAGTTGTTCCCAGAATTGCCACACTTCTGGCTTCCCTCAGATTTTGGCCTGACTAATTCCCTAGTATCTTGTCAACTCTTCAGTGCCTGTTAAGATTTTTAAAATTCTTTATCTGGCTTTTTAAAAAAGTTGTTTGCAACGGGAGTGTTGATTCTGAGAATTTAGCCTGCCATATTCTCTAAAAATAGAACTCCACGGCTCTTCCTTCTCAGGCTTGGCTTTAGCCACCAACGGAAAATGGCACAAATCTCATAGGCAGCCTTCAGGAATTTTGCCCCCAATTCTGCTGCCTTATTTTAAAGCTGTTGTTTTTTCTCTGGGTCTAAAAATGCTCTGGGTCTGGAATATTCCCCAGGCTGACGGGGTACCATCTGGGAGGCCTGGGTGCCTGGAGCCCTCATGGCCCAATGCTAACATGCCATGTGTCAACAGGGATCAGTTGAAGCACGAAAAAAAAATGAAGGGCAAAAGAGACAAAGGACCTGGGTCAAAGTCACCAGAATAGCTGCTGCAAGTGGGTTGATAGGTGATTTTTTTCTGCCTTTTTTACACTTCAATATTTGTTCCAACTTTATTTTTCTTTAAGAAATGTGTATTATGTGAGACACCTGGGTGGCTCAGTTGGTTGAGTGGCTGCCTTCGGCTCAGGTCCTGATCCCGGCGTCCTGGGATCGAGTCCCACATTGGGCTCCTTGCTCAGCAGTGAGCCTGTTTCTCCCTCTGCCTCTGCCTGCCACTCTGTCTGCCTGTGCTCGCTCCTGCGCTCTCTCTATCTGACAAATAAACAAATTTAAAAAAAATGTGTATTATGTTACTATTAAAAATAGTCAAGTGAAAAATGGGGGGAAAAAAAGAAAAAAGAAAAACAACCACAAGAGAAGAGGTCTTGGTAGTCCAATAGTCCTGATGGTATTTGCAGCAGCGGGGATGAGTTTGAGCAGATGCATTTGCAAGCCAAGCCGGCTCCTGAGACAGACAGAGGAGCTTCAGGATTTGGGCCGGCAGGGGATCAGAGGACCACTGTGTCATATGTGATCCCCAGGTGGCACCGGCTGAAAGGAGCTCCACTCGCTCCTTTCTTTTCTCTGCTCTGAGCTCCAGAGCAGTCCTGGATGAACTTGGCAGACAGAGACCGCGTTCTGGTCCCGGCTCCATCTCTAGTCAGAGGGGGAAGAGCACATGGGAGAGAAAGGAGAGGCTGTTCTGAATGACTCGGGAGCGGGACAAGCTGGTGAGCTAGGAGAAGGCAGAGTGTCTCCAACGCCCAGCTTCCCTGCAAATTCCACAGAGCCTCCATCTCACACTTGGCGCTTCCTAAACCAGAGTGCTCAAAATCCCCCACCCTCAACACATAGTTACGTCTCTCTCTCCTACTCCAGGCACCGAGAGGTGCGCTAGAGAATCAGTTGACTGTACTAGAACTTCTTCAGTAAATGCTTAAAAGGGGTGCCTCGTGTGCTCCACATCTATCTCTGGCAGGTTCTCTGGAACCTGGGTTTTCCTCTGCTTCCTGTCTCAGACTTTCAGGGCCCAGAGCAGAGCAGGCTGGTGCAAGGCTGGGCCGCAGGGGTAGACCAGACCCCAGGCAGGACCTGTGCTCTGACCGCCAGGGACACTGAGGCTGAACCCGCCCGCTCCAGTGCCAGGAACCTGAAAGCCAGGGTCTCAGCCCCTCTGAGACTGAAGGGACTTCGCCCAGAAAAACACACCCTGGCCCCGACTCAGAGTGGGTGCTGTTCTCCCGGCGGGCTCTTCCTCTTCCTCCCCTGCCCCCTGGGCACCTCCTTGCTGCACCCTCACCCCAGCCCTGTGCTGAGCGGCTGTACTTTTTCCAAAGGGCAATCTGGATACTGTGAGGCAAAGAGATTTGTTCCTGGCCACAGGAGAATACAGGGTCATGGTTCACAGCCAGGGAAGTATCCTTTTCTCCACCCAGCTTCCTGGTTGTCCAAGGACGCAGGCGTGGGGGCTGTCCTCGTAAGTCTGAGAAGCCAAGACATCCAAAGTCTAGTCCTGACTGTTCGTCTGCTCATTTTCTAAAAGGATCCAGAACTCTGGGACTCCCCTGTTGCCTGCTGATTGGCACACCCACCGGTCAGCAGTTAACTTGCTGATTCAGTGAACAGACATTTACTGAGCACTTACTATGTGGCTGGCCCTGTGCCAGGAGATAAGGTGGTGAGCCAAAGGCTCAGGGTCTCAGCCCTCAGGGGGCTCACAGTATCAGGGTGAGGGGGATGCAGAAGGGGCCACACCAGGCTTGAGCAGACCCTCCACTGCAGGGTCTTTAATCTAAGAGTGATGGAAACCTATTGAACCATTTTAGACAGAAAGAGAGACAGCGAACCTGGCATCACCAGAATCAGGAGGAAAGCCTCCATGACAGCTCTTGGGCCTCTGACTCAGCCTCTGATTCACATGAGGATGCTCGCTGAAACCGGGGAGCTAGTGAGCTGTGGCGGGTGTGGGACATGGGGCAGACTGGCACCTGGAGAAGGAGCTGCAGGAGGGGAGGGAGGAACAGGCCTGGTCCCAGAGATGGAGTGTGGCCTGGGCCTCTAGGATGGGGGTGCAGCCACGGCCCTGAGATGGGGTGGGGCCTGGGCCTCTAGGATGGGGTATGGCCTGGGCTACAACCTTTCCACTTCCCGTCGGTCTGCACCCACCTTGGAGCTGGCAGGGAGGATCATTAGAACTAGAGGGTTCTCCTTAGAAGATCCAGGAAGACCACAGGAGAATGAGAGTTTGTGCTATTTTGGCGTTTCCTCCTATCTCAGGCACGAATGCAGGGGAATCTTAGAGTGTAAATGAGCCTTGGGGGAACCTGCCTCAAATAACACTGCTTTATCCAGTGTCTGGATAAAGCACTCTGGATAAACCTGTGCTCCAGGCGCTGGGAAGGGGCGGAGAGGAGGGAGGGGGGAGGGGGAGGGGGAGGAGCAAGGTAGGAACAGGGGAGGGGGGAAGAGGAGGAGAGGGAGGAAGTAGCACTGGGAAAGAGGAGAGGGGATGGGGCAGAGGCGGAGCAGGGGAGGGGAGGGGAGAGGTGGAGAGGGGAGGGGGGGACGTGGGGGAGAGGCTCGCAGCTGTCGGCGCCCCCCCACCCCCACCCGCCTGCCCCACGGTGAGTCACTGTGCCAGCTCCCAGCACCGGCCTCTATTTTTATATCAGAGCCTGCTCATATCTGACTCGTTAAATAAGCCTCCCAACTGGTGAGGAGAATCTGATGGCTGAGGATGAGGGCTGAGGGAATCGCTGGGAGGTCTGAATAGGAATTACAAAGCGATCCCTGTCTCTTACCAGGAGATCTTCGCCTTTTCAAAAAGCAGGCGCTCAGAGCCTGGCTGCCTCAGGAGGGAAGGCTCACCAGGGCCTGGGCAGCCTCGCCGCTAAGGATCCCGGGATCAAGCGGAGGCCCCCCGAAGGGCAGCCTGGGCTTTGGCACCAGGGGCTGGCGGCAGCTGCGGGAGGGGCTTGGGAAGCTGTGCTCAAAGGCACTTGACCGTGACAGGCAGCAGAACAGGGTTCCTCAACAGAGAGCAGAAGGCTGCCGCCCTCCCCGGGCTGGAGCCACCAGCAGCCGGTCACACAAATGCAGGAGATCGGGGCTGGCCTTCAGATGGGGTTTGTGATTCTACGGAGCCCAGTCACCTTGTGCGTCATCCCATCTCTCGGCACCTCCATCTCCTCATCTGTGGAAAGCCTTGCAGGGTTGGGGGGTGACCGCAAAGTGACCGGAGAACCCAGTGTCACTGTCCGCTGTGCTGAGGGGTAGGCTGGCAGGCCCAGGCCTGAGAAGAGCTCCGCTCCCCAGCGCCTTCTAGACAATGTGTGCTGCTTTTTCTTTGATTTGCCATGGGAACACCACCAGCATTTCTGAGCTCCCTGGCAGGGGTCAAGGGCAAGAGGTGCTCTGCTGTGTGTCCTTGAGCCTCCCTGGATTATCTTCCATTTGGATAATCTCCAGGAGGAGAGCCATTGAGCAATCTGGGCCCTGCCTCCCTAAATTAACTTGTTTGTATCAACTCATGGGGGACGGGTGGGGGGAATATTGATTATGTTAATCCTGGTGCTTTGGAGGTACTGAGAGGAGAATTAGCATTTACTCTTGCTGGGAAGAACTGGGTGAGCTGGGAGCCATGCATTCTTCTTGCCATGCTTTGCCAGGGGTGGACAGCCAGAATGCACACATGCCCTTGTATCCCCAGGATCCCAGCTCCTGGGCCTCATGGAGAAGAGGCATGAGCCTTTCTGGTCTCTCCACTGCAAGAATCCTCACATTTCGGGGCAAGATCCTGGTGACCCAAGGCCCCAGGACCTGCCTTGGCATGTTGGCTGGGGACTAGACAGGCTGAGCCCCTCACCCCAGCACAGCTCTGAGTGCCCTGGGGCCATGCCTACAGGAGCAGGTGCCTGGCCACTGGCACAGACCTTGCCTTTCTGGGGCCTCCTAGGACAGGCAGCTGTCCTTTCTTTCATGCACTCGGCCTGACCCTAGAAGGAAGCAGAGGGACACTGACAAGTGGTCTGGTTTTTGTTTTTGTTTTTGTTTTCCCTTTTGCACTAGTAAGCCTAGTTTTAAACTCAAACTTTAAAGCCAGAGTGGCTCTGATAGGCCCTGGGGGAGAGACAAGAGGATCCAGATTCTGCTGGGAAAGCACAGGGGGCCAGCCAGGCTTGGTGCATGTGCTGTCCTCTCCAGCCCCACCCTCCCCTGTCCCCGACCTATCTGAGCATTGTGGTGGGAGCTGAGGGCCCCCTTCTCCTGGATATCAGCTCTGGTGCCTGGCTCTTCCATGTGCTCAAACCCACCCTCCCAACCCCCCCCCCCCCCCAACTCCAGCTCCAAGACCTGCACCTTTCCTGACAGGTATGGCTGGGACACTCCCCCCCTGCCCCCAAAGTGGCCTCAAAGCCTACAGGGTTCCTTCCACCAGGGCTGGCTCAGTGAGGGTCCTGTTCAGGAGGAAAGTGAGAACTGTTCCCACTTTGCAGGTTAGAAAGCCGAGGCTGCGAGTTGATCGCCGAGTCCCAGGCTGTTACTGCATCAGGAAGCCTGTGTCTCTAGCCTGTTACTCTCCTCTTGCTGAATCCCCGAATCCACCCGGGAGTATGGTGGTGGAGATGGTGGAGAAGTCAAGGGTAACCCTGGAAAGGCAGAGCTGTCCGGCCTTTTTTGGGGGAGATGGATAAAAGAGGGCATCTCTCTTTTAGATCCTTTCAGTCAGAGTCAGAAAGCCCATTGACTTCCTTAAGCCAGTTTGGGACTTGTCCAGTTTCCTAGTGGCCTCTGCTCACTCTGCCCGCCCACCTTTCCATTGTGGGTGGAGGCTCCGTGTCCTCTGGGAGCTGGAGCAGGGAGGAGGGTGTGGGGAGAGAACAGGCTTTATGGGCCGGGCTGGGCGCACTGACCGCTCACCCCACATGCCTGCCAACCTCCCCCACTCCGGGCGCTCTCATCCTCTCAGTACAGGGCGCTTCTGGACACCGGGCGGGGCCAGCTCTGCGGCTGGAGGGAGGGTGAGGCCAGTGGGGACAGGCTGGGGCAGGTGTCAGCTCACTCCCTCTCCTTGCATGGCCACGGCCTGTGGCCTGCCTTCTGATTTGTGTGTATTATTAGGTCGCAGGGACTTGGGCGGCAGTGGGGGAGCTGCAGAGGGTGGGACGCCACCCAGCCTACAGAGGGAATTATCCTTGAACCTGAGCTGGGTTGGGGTCCTCCAGCCTGGCTGGGAGAGCAAGCCACCCCCACTTTCTGCCTCCCCCAGGGGGCTGAAGAAGTGCCTTGTGTACATTATCAGTGCCTTTTCTTGCTGTGCCCCCAAAGGCCCCAGGGCGCACCCCACCACCACCCCCTGCCATGCCTCCCCAACTCCGGGGCTTGTTTCTGATCCAGAATTAACTGAGCTCCTGGCCTTCCCTTCCCGGTAACATATGGGCATGTTTACTAGGGCAGTTAATGTTTAGTTTACTAGGGCAGAGTTAATTTTGGAAATTAGGACCACACTGCCCTGGAAACGGGGGCGGAGCCCCCTGGCAGGACGCTGAGCCCCTGAGCTCCCAGGCCCGACCCAGGGCCCTGAGCAGCCGAGCTCTGGGAGGGAGGAAGGCAACGGTGTTCATTTTCGGCCCCAGCCCCCAAACGATATGACAAGGGCTGGTGGCAGCAGGGAGGCTGAGCAGCTTTGCCAGAGGATAGGAAGTGACAGGTGTATTTATGCTGTGGGAGAAGAGGACAGGAGCCCCTCTCACTGGCTGCAGTCAGCCAGAGACAGAAGCCTCCCTCTGCCTCTGCAGGGGCTCAAGGCCCAGGCTGGTCTGGTGTGCAACTCTGGTTTGATTTCTTTCTTTCTTTCCTTCCCTCCTTCCTCCCTTCCTTCCTTCCCTCCTTCCTTCCTTCTTTTACTCTTTCCCTTTTATTCCTTTCTCTCTTGACAAAGAGAGAAATTTTATTCCCAGGCCTCTTCAGCTTAGGGAGCTGCAGAGAATGGGTTGTACATAAATAAAAACGGAAAACAGGCCGTGTCCAAGAAGCTTGGGCCTAAAAATACTAGAAAGGTAGATTTTATCAGCTCCATGAACAGAAGTCTGAACAGTAGTCACAGTACAAACTAGCAGCTCCCAGGAACTCCTCTGTTTTATCTTCTTCAGAAGTGGATTCCTTTCACCTCATTCTCAGAAGCCTCATGGAAATTCCCTGCAGGACCCGGAACTTCATCTCCTCCACTCAGAGCCTTGGTTAGAATATACCCAGGGAGCTGGTCATGGGTGGCGTATTCCTGAGAAGCTGCAGGAGAAGCCACGTCTCCTGAGCTGGGGGAACGCTGAGATGGGGACCCTTGGCCTGGACCCCTTTGCCGCTGTAGAATGCATGGGTGTGGGCTGCTCTCCCCAGGCAGCCAGGTTCCCCTGGAGCAGGCCCAGTCAGGCCGCTCTCACTGTGCACCCTGACGGCCTCTAGGGGCTCCCACCTGTGCCACCTCTTTGCTCCAGGCAGGATTGTCCCGGTTCTCCTGACCTCACCCTGGGACAATCTCTCCGTGACTCATGCTCCCACCTTGGGCCTTATCTTCCACATCTGTGAAACAAGGGGCAGAATCCTTGCCTCCAGGGTCCCTCTCTGCCCAGAAGCTCTGAAATCTTGCCTACAGTTACTGTTTATATCTCTGGGACAGCCTGGGCTCCCGAATGCCATCTTGGACTGCGGCTGTCCTGATAGAGCCTTGGCCGGCTTCCCTGCAGAAGCTCTGTGTCCTCCCTGGCCGGTAGGGCCCCCACCTCTGGAGCGAGCTCATGCAGGGCTTCCCTGGTCTCCAGGATGTCCCCGAGACAGCGGAGGGGCTCCAGTGTCAGGCCAGTGTGGGCCCTGTGGGGGGAAAAATCCAACTGTGAAAACTCCCCTCACACAGACGACGTGGGGGGCGGTAAAGAGAGGGGAAGGTAAAGTCCTCAGCCTGAACTACGCCCAGGAACTGGGGTCGGGGTTGGGGGGCAGCGGCAGGAGCTCTGCCTGGTGGACACGGCCCAGGCGGGGCTTCTCAGGGTGAGCCCTCTGGTGCTCAGCTCAGAAATGGGACAGCTCTCCACTTCTACACGTCTGAGTCCAGCCAGCCACACACGAGAAGGTTCGTCTGCTTTTGTGTCCAGGAGTCTTTCAGGCAACTGTCAGAGCAGGTCTGAGACCAGCCTCGGCGGGCCTGAGTGGAGGGGTGAGGTGGTGAGTGTTTGAGAACGTGGCCCCAGAGCCGGCCGGCCTCGCACAGACTCCGCCTGACAATGATGTCGGAAGGAGGGCTTCATAATACTTTTGCTGCCCTTGGAGATGTTTCTGGAACAAGTGTGCAGTGCCTTAAGGATTTATTATTATTATTATTATTATTATTATTATTATTGTTATTTTAAAAGATTTTATTTATTTACTTGACAGACAGAGATCACAAGTAGGCAGAGAGGCAGGCAGAGAGAGGGGGAGAAGCAGGCTTCCTGCTGAGCAGAGAGCCCGATGTGGGGCTTGATCCCAGGACCCTGGGATCATGACCTGAGCCAAAGGCAGAGCCTCAGCCCACTGAGCCCCCCAGGCGCCCCAAGGATTTACTATTTTGAGCTCAATTTCAGATTTGGTTTTGTTTTTTTTTTTTAATAAACGCTTCCTTTGGAAAAGATTTCGATGTACACAAAAGTTGCAGCAGAAGTACATAGAGCTTCTTTCTGTATATCCTGCGCCCAATCCCCCTGTTGTTCCTGTCTTCATACCCCGGGCATAGTGGCTGCGCTAAGGAACCAGATTTGCCGCGCCACTATTACATAAATTCCAGAAGTTATTTGGGTTTTGGCTGTTTTCCCACGAACGCCCCCTTTCTGTCCCAGGACCCCATGGAGGCACCATGCTGCATCCGTGTTCATTTTCTTGTTCTCATCATCACAGTTTCTCAAGTCTTTTCTGTTTTTGTTTTGTTTTTCATGAGCTTGACAGTTTTGAGAAGTATTGCTCAGGGATTTTGGAGAAGGTCTCTCAATTTGGATTTCTCTCATCTTTTTCTCATGATCAGACCAAGGTTATGGGTTTTTGCAAAGAGCACCAAAGAGGCCAACTGCCCTTCTCACTACATCATATAGGAGGTCATATGAGATGGCGTGTCTCCCCGGGTGGCATTTGTCTTCATCGCAAGGCTAAAGGGGTGTCTGCCAGGTTTCTCCAGCCTAACGTGCTATTTTTTACTTTCCCTACAATACTTTTTAGAACCCAGGCTTAGAGCTTAAAGGAGGGTGATGGGGGATTAAGCTCCATCCATACCCTGCAGCTGGGAGTCTCTCCATACATTGTTCAGAATCTTCTGGAAGGAAGGGCTGCCTCTCTTCACCCATTACTAACAAAAGCAGTCATCACTTCCATATACACTTTGGGTTATAATCCAGGGCTATGTTACCTATTCTCTTGTAAAGCCATTCTGGCTTTTGCCATTAGGTGCTCTTCCCTTTGACAGCACAATACTTTTGTTGATGGTGCACTTCCTTACTTTCTCCTACAGTGATATACTCCAGGCGTATGTTGGATTTTCCCTGCTCGAGAATCAATCACTTCTGCAAGGTGTCCTGGTGCCTTTTATTAGAGAATGATATTTAGAAACCAAGATCTGGGCACTAGTGTGCTCACTGCTCCTGGGTGCTTATTGCTGTTTCTAGGCCCTCCTGACAGGCAGAGCTAAGGAATATTGATGTATATATTAACCCACGTATACATACATCTATAATTATTTCCATATATACATTTGCATATATGTTAAGTTAAACATGAGTTCCCATTGGTTTCTCTGACTCTATTCCAACACAACAGAATTTTGTGGGGTTTTTTTCTCAGATTTTATTTATATATTTGACAGAGAGAGACAGTGAGAGAGGGAACACAAGCAGGGGGAGTAGGAGAGGGGGAAGCAGGCTTCCCGCCTAGCAGGGAAGCCTGATGTGGGACTCGATCCCAGGACCCTGGGATCACCACCTGAACTGAAGTCAGACGCCCAATGACTGAGCCACTCAGGCACCCCAGTACAACAGAGTTTTGAAATGATCTATAAATTCAGTGAATCTGGTAGTGGTACTAGCTCAGAAAAAAATATGAACATGAAAATAAGTCTCTCCATTTCTGGGGTGTAGAGGGAGGATTTTGGATTTTCCAGAGGAGGAAGGGGGGTTCAAGCCTATCTCATTTCAATCTTAGGAGCTACACGACCCCAGCTGATGTCTAGAAGACAGAGAGGGCACTTCATTACTTTGCATTTTCACGTTTCAGCCAGGTGTCTGCCATTATATAGATACAGACGGAGACAGACTTAAATGACACCTCCTCACACAAGGAAAAAGAAAGCTCCCTCATGCCAGAGCCAGCTCTATTAAGAGCAGGAAGGCAGCACTGTCCAAACAGTTTCATCCTTGTCTTCTGTGGCCTGTCCTTCTCTCAACTCTGGACACCACCCTTTCGCCCCCACTATGCCTGCGGGGCCTCGGCAACATTAGTTGCTGGGACCTTTGGCATCTTCTGACCCTCACCGAGTCCCTATAGCCCACAGAGTCCCCTTGCCTGGGTGGAGAAGTACCACAAGGACCACAAGATGGGAACACTCTTTGAGGGAAAAGCTAGTCCGGTCTGCCCCCAGACTCAGTCCTGTCCAGGCAATATTGGCTCTCTGGTTTCACAGTCTGAAGGTGGCCGAGTCTTTACCATTATGCTGAGCTCTGCCTTCAACTCTGGGGCAGATGGTGGTGACTGGCTGCCACCACTAGGCCTGTTTGAGGGGACCCTATGGCAGGTGGTAGGGCACACCTGATGGCAGGAGCCCAGCTCCCTTTCCGGGCTCCCCCCTCCTCCACATGGGGACTAAGGGTTCTACTGTTTGGGCTTTGGGTCTCCCTCTTTAAGTCAGCATAGAGCATATATCTGATGGACACGTAGGGTTCACAGATTCTGGAAGCTTCTAAATTAAAAGGAAAGGAATCTTCCTTTTTCTTTTCTTGGCTTGAAGCACCAAGAGCTTTAAGAGATGTGACTTGTAAAACAGAGAAAGGTATCACAACTCCGACTTCTGCTTTAGGCTTCTATGGGTGTGGTGCCCTATGTGTGCTGATTCTCCAGGAAACTGTGTGCTCTCTGGAGAAGGAAGTGGGATTTACCTTGGAGACAGGGAAGGCAAGGGAACAGGCACTTATGGGACCATGTACCCAGCACTTTGCTGGCCACTGGGGGAGAGAGCAAGGGAAAGGGAGACACCTGTCTTGCCCTGACAAGCTTACCATCTCCTGGAGAAGGGGAGATGCACCAGAAGCCACATCAGGAGCGTGAGTCCTGGCCTGTGAGACCTCTATGGGCTGACCACTCTGGAGCAGGGCCTCCAGAGGCTGTGGGAGCAGGCCCTGAGTGACATTTGGGAACAGACCCTTAATATGAAGGTCGTGAATCCTAGAGGTCACTTCCCAGATGTGTGATCTTGGTTCACGTCACTGTCTCAAGTCTCCACTTCCTTGTTCATAAACTGAGAAAAATGTTCCCAAGAATATTGTGAGGATCAATGTGAGGATGTCTGCATGGCCTTCGCTGGGTGTGAAATACATTCAGTGCCTGGTAGCAGACATTACTGTTCGTTCAAAGAGAAGGCCAGATTCTTGCATCTCTGAATACTGGCTCCCGTGTCCATTTGATCTACCCCATCACTGTGGGATTTTTTTTTTTAATCACTCCCTTGCTTTCTGGCCTGATGAAATATACCCCTTGTATATTTTCTGCCCTGGTCCTAGAATCAGCCATTTCTCCTGGGAGTTCTGGTTCCTTTTCTTGGAGGATGGTTTTAGAACACAGAGATCTGGTGCTGGCTCTCTTTATTGCTACTGGGGTATCATTGCTCCAAGGTCCTCTCAGCTGACAGAGCAAGAAAGTTATTTATGTACTGTAAACCTTGTCTACACACAACTGTGGGCATCACCCTATCCAGCAATCTGTACATTAAAGCAAACGTGAGGGGCGCCTGGGCGGCTCATTTGTTAAGCATCTGCCTTCGGCTGGGGTCATAATCCCAGGGTCCTGGGATCATGCTCCACATCTGGCTCCCTGCTCAGCAGGGAGTCTGCTTCTTTCTCTCCCTCTCCCACTGCTTGTGTACCTGCTCTCGTTACCTCTCTGTGTGCCAAATAAATAAATAAAATCTAAAAAAAAAAAAAAAAAGGAAACATGAGTTCATACTGGTGAACTCATGTTCACCACATGGCTCTTGTAGCCACCTCCCCTTGCCTCTGTAACCTCCCCTCCAATAGGGGGAACCCTGACTCCCACTGTCATCCACTTAATTGTTCAACACCAATATACATGTGGGGTGGTCTCAGAATTCTGAAGCTGTGGCCCTGTGGGAAGCCCCACGTTTATCAAGTACAGTAAGGAAAGAAGAAAGAGTGGTTTCACAGTGGGGACGCCTGCCAGACATGCCTCCACCATGTGACCAAGTTAACACCCCCATGTTAGGTCAGGCTTGATGGGACACGCCCTGGGTGCGATGTGATGAAAACGGTCCTTTATGCCAGGGGTCTCGCTCCAAAAAATGCATGACCCCAATATAATTATGAGAAGGACATCAGACACATCCCAACCAAAAGACATTTTATAAAATACCTGATTCAGTATGTCTCAAAACTGTCAAGGTCATAAAAAATGAAGGAAGTTGGAGAAAATGTCACAGCCAAGGGGAACCCAAGAAGACACAAGGATTCAGTGCAATAAGGGATCCTGGGACAGAAAAGGGACATGGATAAAAACCAAGGAAATCTGAATAGAATGTGAGCTCTTGTTAATAACAATGTATCGGTGTTGGTTCATTGATTGTAACAAACACACTAATTTAAGCTTCTAATAATAGGGGGAACTGGGTATGAAGCATATGGGAGCTTTCTATACGATCTTTACAACTTCACTATAAATAAAAAACCGCTCTCAAGTAAAAAGTTAACTTAAAAAACAAATAAAAGGGAAGGTCATGCCCAAGACCGCCTGGTCTGGCTACTCTCTTCCCACAGGCTCTCAGGGCATCTCCCAGGATGCCTGCTCCTTTAGGAATATAAGTACAGCCTTGTGCCCTTCTGGTCTTGCCTCAAATTGGGGCAGGCCAGGCAAACTGGGCTCCTGAACTGTTCTCTTGAAAGCAGAAAGGCAGACAGAATAAGAGCCCTCAAAGATGGCCATGTTGTGATCCCCAGGACTCTGTTAGCTGCTGTGGCCAAAGAGACTTCACAGATGGGGACTAAGGTCAGGAGCTCGAGATGGGGAGGTTATCCAGATTATCTGGATGGACCCAATGTCATCACAGGAGTTTGTCCAAGAGGGAGGCAGGGCTTCAGAGTCAGACGGGGAGTAGTGAC
>RCUC01154373.1:0-17729 GCA_003697995.1 Taxidea taxus jeffersonii
GAGCACTGTGTGTGAGGTCCTCATCTCTCCCAGGTTCTTCCTGAAGGCTTCCCCTGCTTCCCACTCCAACTTCCTAAAACCCTCTGTCTGAACCACCCCAATTAGGTCTCGTAACCCTATACTTAATGCCTTGAGTGGTTAGGAACAACATAGCAGCAGGTGAGAAACCCAGACCTTGGGTCCTGGACAGCCTTACCCTCCCCCCTGAGTCCCAGGTACTAGAGAGGGGAGCCCACACCCACCTCCCAGGGCAGGGGAGGGGATTAAATGAGATCTTAGCACAGCGCCAAGGCAATCATTCAGTTAATGATACTCCCGAATGCTGGCTTCAGACTTATCTCTCTTCCTCATCTGCCTACTTAACCCTGAGGGAGAACAAGCAGCCCTCGAGCCCTCGGTTCATCCCCACCCTCACTACCCAGGCTGGGGCCCGCAGCGAGGTGGACTCCATCGGCACTAAACTCACTGCCCCCAGAAGAGACCCGGAGAAGGGAAGAGCTGTGCTCTGTTCCCCATCTCAGAGGAAGAGACGCACTCTCCCCACAATTCCCAGCTCACAGCCTTCCACTCTAATCAAGGAGCAAACACAAAGAGGGAATCTCTAAACATTTAGAAAACTCGGGAACTCTGTGCCCCCACGCGGCACCGTGGGGATTTATAAAGAACAAATCATGCCTGACAAACTTGATAGCTTTCTTGATAGAATTACAAGACCGGTAGATGAAGGAAATGCAGGCAGGGTAATATATCTTGATTTTTAGCAAAGCATTTGATACAGCGCCTCGAGTAATCTTACAAAATTAATTCAAACAGACTTGGCCCTCAGCACTTGTCATGCGGCCAGAAGCAGGAGGGGGGCAGGTCCCAAGGGTCCTGGGTGGAGGAGGTGTGCCCAGGGGGAAGGGGCTGCGGGACAGAGTCTGGGAGCGGGGGCAGGGCGGCCCAGAACCCGCACTGGGTCAGATCTTATCTGACATCTTCATTAATGATCCTGAGAGAGGGAGTAAACAGTCCGTTAATGAAATTTGCAGAGGATATTAAATTGGAAGGTGTTGTGAACACCAATGAGGACAGCAAAGCGGTCCAGAGAGACCTGGGGGGCGGGGGGGGGGGCGAAAAGCTTGGCAGAAAACTGCTATTTGGGGGGCCAGGAGGGTGGATGTGTGGGCTGGGCAGCACCTGGGGCCACCTGGAGAGCCAGGGAAGAGGGAAGGCCATCCCCAGGGCTGGGGTGGAGCTGGGAGCAGCCCCCGCTAGCTTGGGTGCAGGTCCTAGGAGCAAACCTGAATCAGTTTTCCCATCTGTAAGAGAGAAGGAATGGCTGAGAGATACAAAAACATCTCTAGGAATCTCCGCTGCTCTCTGGGAGAGCTAGTAGTGACTGGGGGTGAGGGAGGGAGCTCGGAGCTGAAGCCCACCTTAGAGGACAGGACGAGGGGTTGTCTGCAGGCCAGAGAGAGTTGGGTGGCAAGGCAGAGAAGGGCTGGTGAGGGAGACAGGCTGAACCATCCCTAGTGCCCACAGTGTCTCCAAGCCACAGCTCTGATGACACTGCCGAGGCAGGTGCTGAGGGGTAAGGGGGCAAGCCCCTCTCCCAGCTGGTTGGGCAATGACACATGAGCTAGGGACTCCGGCTAGAGCTCTGAGCTGTCCAGACTCATAGAGTGTGCTGGGAACCCTTAAGAAGTTCTCACCTGGGGAGATGGGGGGAGGAGGGTAGGGTCTCTTCTCTTTCTGGAGAGTTCCTGATCCCTCTTTCATCAGGAGGGATAGGCGTCTCCAGGATCAGGAAGAGCTGCCCCACCCCAAACCCTTCTCTCTATCCTCAGAGCCTGGACCTGTCCTGTCCCTCTCCTTCTGGCCCGATCCCAAGGAGGCTGAGGCAGAAAGCTGCCCATCCATCTGGACTTGGGAGAATTTGTTCCCACAAGGCTCCTAGACAGGTGGGGTTTGAACATGAGCCAGGCCTCCCTAGCACGGTGACGGGCCCGCAGCAACCTAAATAAATGCTTTGTGGGAGGAAGGAATGGATGGCTGGTTCCCAGCCGGGGCAGCTGGGAGAAGCTCTTCTGAAGCAAGAGGCCAGCCCTGCCCGGTGTCAAGACCACCAGCACAAGAGGATTGACGCAGGTGACCACACAGGCGGTTCTTCTCCCAACCCCCCGAATTAGCAGTAATGACACTTACTGAACACCTGCAATGGCTCCATGATTATGAGTGCGTTCCTCTTATCAACGGATTTGACCTTCACAGCCCCCCAAGAGGTAGGTGTGCTTTCCTCCCCATTTCACAGAAGAGGAAAGTGAGGCACAGGGCGGCAGCGATGAGCCTGGACACCTAACCAGGAGGCCCATGGGAGAAGCAGCAATCTGCCAAAAGCTGCAAGGAAAGCTGAGCAGCTCCCGGTGGGGGGACCCCAGAGGGTGGGGAGAGGCAGCCACTCCTGCAGGGACCCTAGAGCCTTGCCCAGCCTCTCCCTGCCCCTATCAAAGGGAGTTTGGCCCAACTCCTGCCACACTTGTGGAGCCCGATTTTACTATATGTTTCCCTTCTCCCCCACCACTGCCTCGCTACGCCGCTGAGTCCTCAGAACAAGTCTGTTTCCATGGAAACCATACAGTGACTCAGGGCTTCGGGACCTTCTCTGAACCAGATTATGAATATCAAATGCTCCCTCCCCGCACCAATGCAGAGTGAGTTCAAAAAGTAAAGAGAGAGCCACAGTGGGCAAGGGAAGGAGACAGGGGCGTGGGCAAGGGGAACCCAGAGGGGTACAAGCTTGTTGCCCCTGGCCCCATGAGAACCTGCCTTCTGGGACCCTCTGCAGACTCAGGGAGCACAAATGTATACCTCGGTGTGTCTGCAGCCAGCAAACATGACCCTTACATCAGCACCATGAGCGCTGCCCTCCCTCTGGAATTAGGACCCTGAGGGTGGGGGGACAGAGAGGTAAGGAGGATCTGTATCTTTCCTACTTAGGGCCTGAACATAGCAGAGGTGGCTGAGAGGCCAGGGAGGAGGAAAGCTGTCTGCAAGAGGAGCTTCACTTCCAGTGTAGAGGAGGAAACCTCTGGCTAAAACATTGCAATATTTAGCAAAGAGGGAAATTTAGATTTTAGGGGGGAAATGTGTTTCTGCTTTGACATGAGGAGGCTGTGTTAAGTATATGTGCCAGGAAGGGGGGCATGACTAAGATTTCAAAGCCCCAGCAAGGTTGGGGGGGGTATCTTTAGCAGAGACTTCCTCCCCATTGCCCCCACCCTGGCCTGGCCTAGGACAGCTCACCTGCCCCCAACAGAGACATAGCAGGGAAATGAAAATCTACAGTGGAGGGCCAGTCTCAGGGGCAGGGGTGGCTAAGGCCCAAGGGCAAATCCACCCCCTCCTTTCCCTAGCTGCTCCCTGAAGACCCAGGAGGGAGGGGAAGGGAGCAGGTTGGAGGCTTGATACCTCCCTGGTGAATCCAATGTGTGAGTCATGTCGGTGAGAACACTTGGAAAAAGAAACAGGGTCATGGTGATGCCTGTGAGTGTCCCCAGTTGTTGAGGACTGGAGCCTTGGAACTGCCTGTCCAGGTAAGGTCTCTGCCTAAGACAGCTGGCCCCATCATAAGGGAAAGCCCTGAAGGCAGGTACCTGGTACCTTAGCCCCCACCTGCTTGCCTCTTAATACCTAATTCCTTTGGCTTGCCAAAGCAGCTACTTTCCCAGCCAGGGGGCCTGCCTCTTGCCCCTAATCCTAGGTGACCTCTGCCCCCTGCCCCACCAGCCCTCCAAAAGATGCTGGGCTCCAGGGTCTTTCTTAGAAGCCACCTGCTTAAGTCCATCAGAAGGAAACCTGCACCAGAGGTAAGGAACCTAATCCTGGGAACCCGCAGGCCGGGGATGAGGGGAGGGGGCACCCTGTGGCATGGCAAATCAGGCCAAGGTGCCACCCTAGGACAATCCTCAGGTCTTACCTTTTAACCCCTAGGATCCCCGCCAGGGCTACTCAGGGCTATTACTGTGAAAGCAAGCATTGGGTTCCCGGAGCCTGAGAGGGGCTGCTCCCGGGGTCCTACCCAGAGAAGAGCGGGAGGGTTAGGTGGTTCTGCCTTCCCGTGTGGGGGGCGGGGGGGTCTCTGCACCATCCATCCCGCTCATCGCAGAGTGGTGCGGGTTCGGAGCCAGGCCAGGGGCAGGAAGCCCAGGGCAACCCCCTGCCTCCTGGCGCAGCCCTGGTTTGGAAAGTTGGTGCAGGCGTGGGATCTCAGGGTCTCGAGGAGCCTCAGCAGCCCCGAGCCCGGCAGGCTGTGGGACGGCGAGCCCCGGGCAGCCCCCCGAGTGCGTTCCGCAGCCGCGGGGAGCGGGCCGCCTCGCTGCCGCCGCGCCTCTCAAGTTTGCTGCCCTCGCCGAATGGGGGCGGGGAGAGCCGGGGTGGTCGCGGTGCTCACCCGCCACCGGCCCAGGGAGCCCTCCCTGCGCCCAACGCGCTGCCGTCCTCCCCCCTCCCCGCCCCGCCGGCGGCGACTGTCTTCGAGCGGAGGGGCGTCTCCCACCGCGCCCGCGCCCCTCCAGCTGCTGCGGCGTGGGTCCGCTCCCGCCCTCCCGGAGCCCGCCCGGCCCGGCCGATACCTGGTGGGGGGCGCACCGAGAGCCGCTGCAGCGCCCAGCGCCGGCTCCATCCTCAGGTCTGGAGTCAGGCTCGCCGGGGGCCGGCGGGCGGTGGCGGCGGCGGCATCGGCGGCGGCATCCTCCGCCTTCCGCGCCCTCCTCTTCGGCCTCCCTCCTCCCTCCTCTTCCACCGCCTCCGCGCACCCCTCACGGGCCCCTCTTCATGACCCGGGGGGCGCGAGCCCGGGGCGGCCCGGCCAGCGCAGAGCGTTCTCCCGGGCAGGGCGCGGGACTGGGGACCGGGGCACGGGGGCCCGAGGGGCACCCGGCCAGGGGCCGGGACCCAGCGCGCCGCAGCCCCCCGGCGCGGGAGGAGAGCAGCAGCCGCAGGAGCCTCGCCGAGCGCGCCCGCCCGCCCGCCTTGCGACCGAAGCCCAGAGCGGCGGCGGCGACGGCGGCCGCTATAGCGCCGAGCGAGCGGCAGGCGCTGCGGTGCGGGCTCCACCCCCCCGAAGCCGCCCGCCCCTCGGCGGCCGCCCGCCTCCTTCTCTTCCCCACCCCTCCAGCGCACGCCCTCCGGTTCTCCGCTCAGCCGCGCGCTGCCCCAGCCTCCTGCGCTCCGGACGCCCCCTCCGTAGGCCGGCTCGGGTGCCAATACCACCCCCTGCCGCACCCCCGCCCCGAGGGAGCCACACCCACACCCCGCGGCTCAGGGGGTCGGCAGGCGTGGACTGTGGCTGCCCGCTGGCACCTCTTCCCACACCGTCCCAGCCCGCCCACCGAGGGCGCTCACCCAGGGCCTTCAGGCTTGAGTGCCCCCCAAGAAGTCCGGCTGGAGCCCCAACCTGGCCCCGGGCCCAGATGTCCTCTACCCCGTCCCCAGCCAGCACCACGGAGGGACTCCAGAATCCAGAACGGGACCCCCCAACACACACCCCTAGCCCGTTACCCCCCACCTTTACCTCGCGGATGTGGAAATGAATCATCTGCCCTGCTCCAGTTGTGCCTCTTGGGCAGAGTTTAGGGCTGGCTTGGGGTTGGGGGGGCACCACTAGGTGGGTTTGCTGGGGACAGTCTCCCTCCGGGCCAGTCCCACCCCCTTCCCTCCAGATCGCCGCGGGCACTCCTAGGTGTAAATGTGCAGCCACGGTTGCCCTTTAGGAGGGGAGATCGGCCATCACAGCCAGTGCCAGGAGACTGAGCACCTCCGTCCTTCGTTCTTTGCACAAATATTGACTGAGCATCTCCTGAAGGCCGGGTCTACATGGGCCCCAGGGACTCATCGGTGACAAGACAAACAGACCCCTGGCCTCTCCAAGGGGAATGGAGAGCAGGGGTAGTGGACGGAGTACCACGTGATCAGCGGCCCCAGGGCTGGAGATCAGGGCAAAGAATCCCAGCTCCGCCATCAGGCCACCAAGGAGGACTGTTTCAGCAGAGGGGTGGGTGGCTGTGCGGTCCGACCCCCTGCTGCTCCTCAGCTCTGTCCAAACGAAGATCTTCTCAGGCCCAGAAAGGCAGTCAGCTTCCATCTGCAGGCCTATCTGGATCTCCGATTTCCAGCTGTAGCGTCTCCATCACTCCCCACTCGCACCAGAGCCAGGGAGGATTTGAAAACTTCCAGGCAGCCTGGAAAAGGTGGGGTGCCTGTTGACTGGTCCAGAAGATGGAGATCCTGGTCCTCACCTCGCGGGGCTGCTGTGAAAGGCCAGATGGTAAGATACATGTAAGTACTCAGCACAGCGTAAAGCACATAGCAAATGCTTAATAACTGCACCATGCTGTTACTGTTATTGGCTGGTGGGTGTTCGGGGTAGCCATCACTCACTCACCCAGGGGATCATGTGGGCCCTTGTACTTCTCTGGGGGACCCAGGACTCAGACCATCAAGAAACTCTCTCCACCTAGAACCGGATGGTAGGAAGGGTCGCCCCCACCACCACTCCCCACCCCCAGGATCCCACCAGACCAAGGGTCATTTGTCTTGATCACAACTGCAAATTCTTAATTGTAAATTCCTCCACCTACCTACCCACCTAGAGTCTGGCAGCGGATCCCCATCAAGCCAGGGTGTGAGCCAGTGTGATCCCAGATCACCTCTGGTGTGTTTTCCTGACTTGCTTCTGCCCCATCTGACCTCCACCCAGCACAGCCAGGAGGTTGGCTGTGCTGGTCCTCCAACCAGATTTCAAGGTGACTAGATCTGTTTCCCATCCTGCCCCCCACAGAGTGGCAGTGCTCTGGGGTGGCTCACAAGAGTGCTGACCTTCTAGAAGCAAGGACTTTGTGTTTCAAAATTCCATTTGTCCCTCTGTAGAAAGTCAACCTCTAACAACACCGAGCTGAGCCATCAGAACCTTCCCCTTCACCCAGAGCTAATCCCTCCCTGAGACTTCGGCCTGACAAGAATAGTCAAGGTTTAGAGAACACCTTCTCTATCTCACACTCTCAGATCCAGTGCCTCATTTTTCAAATTCTGGTGTATTTTGGGTGGAAAGGAGGGAAATGTATGTCTGGCTGACATGAAAAGATTGGTGGGGTTGTAATGTAAAGATGGAATGGAATTTGGATTTTTTTTAAGAATATTTAAACTCTAAAAATAGACATAGGTCCTGGCCTCAAGAACACCAGGGTTCTGATTCCAGTTTCCTGAAATGTCCCAATTGATAACAAGCATGCGTGTTTCATGAGCAACCTACTGTGTGCACTGTACAGTGGCAAGTGACAAGGGTGGGGGAAAGGGGGGAAGAAGAGGCTGAAAACAAAAGCAAAGACCTTTGCTTGGGGAATTGGGATCCCAGACAATGAAGTGGGACAGAACCTTTCTGATCATTGTTACCAAGTACACAAAACGTGGAGGTCAGAGAAGGATAGAGCCTTGGAGAGTTATTCATGGAGGGCTTCCTGGAGAAGGCAGCAGTTAAACTGAGGCTTGAGGGATGGAGAGGGTATAAAATGGCAAAAGAGCAGAAGAGCCTGTGAGAAGCAGCAGTAGCCAGGTTGGGCTTATCTGTGTGATATTAGAAAGGTTAATATCCGTGGCTGATGTCTGAGGTTTTTACCTTGTACCAGGCACTGTGCTGTTTGCTTTGTGTGGATTATTTTGTTTAACTTTCAAAACAACCCTAGGAAAGAGGTATTCCCATTCCCACTTTACAGATGAGGAAACTGAGGGCCAAAGAGTTTAAGCAGCTTGCCCGGGTTTGCAGAACTGCTGAGCAACAGTGCACACATTGGAGCGAGCCGTCTTGTCGCGCCCACTTCCCCACTCTGGCCACAGTCAGTCAGCCTGCCTAGTGGGGGGTGCCTGCTGGGAAGAGCAGGAGGAGAGGGCCTTCAGAAGCCCCCAGGCCCCCAGAGGGGTTTTCTCAAAATAGAGGCCCCAGGCCCTCCTGGAGGTTTCTAATATTAAACATGTCCTTTCCTCTCCTCAGCAGGCAGGCCCCTGGGGTGTTTGGAAATTGGTTAAGGGATTTGGGGGCTGGAGATTTTAGTTTTTTAATATCTCTTGCCTGTCCATCCAGTGGCAGTCCGCGCCACCCACCTTGTGATTTCAGTCTGTTCTAAGAGATTGATGGCCTGGGCTTTGATTTAAGATGTGCCGCCGCGGTCCTCAATTTTCCCTGTCTCACGGTGACACTGACAAGGCAGCGAACCCCGAGAGGATGGCTCCTGGCTCTTCCCAGACTGCAGGCCTGAGAGCCCACAGTACCTGTCCAGAAAGTTCTGACCAGAAAACCTGAGTAGAGGCGGGCAGGCCCAGGGGACCTGTCCTCTGGAGCCTCAGTTTCCCCACAGATGAAGTGGAAGGCCTGCTGCTGAGGAGGCCCCTTCAGGAGAGCATGGAGAAGCCCTCAGAGGCAAGCTCACCCAGCTCCCTCATTTCATAGATGAGCAAACTGAGACCCGGAGAAGTTAGGTGACTTACCTTAACTTCCTGTGGCCACACCGAAAGTTAGTGGAGCCTTCAGTTGGGTCTCCTACTTTTCGAAGAAAAGGTCTCTTACATACCTCTTAGTCCCCACTTCTACCCGCTGCTGGATGAATTCTTCTTCTGGATAAATCAAGGGACCTGAACTTCTTTGTGGTGGAAATGAAAACAAATATTTGAGAGCCTTACCTCAGGCCAGGCACCGAACTGGTCCCTCAGATAAGTGTGATCCCAGTGTTTCCTCACAAGATCCCTGTGCTTCCCCGGGCACAGAGATGGCCAGGCATTGCCAGCTCCTAGATTCAGAAGAACCACATCATTTTGACAAAAATTCAAAATTCCTGTTTTTGCCCTGTCAAGTCCTCAGCCAAAGCCCCTCAAGAAGTCACCCCAGTGGCCCACCTTCCAGGGTTTCCGTAAATCTCTCAGAGGGGGATTGCCTTGCTCCCAGAGCAGCCTGTGTGCAGCAGCCACCACTGGCCATCTGTCGTGTTTGTCTGCTCTTGCTCTAGAACTTGCCAGAAGCTGTGAAGCTACTTGAAGGAGTGTCCGCACCCCCCCGCCCTACCGTCCTAATTATAACTCTGGTGAGAAAGCTAATGTCCAGGTGAAGGGGGACTTCTGATGCCCCCAGAGCCCCAGACCTTGAATAGCCAGAGGCGAGGAGACTAGCATCTTCCCTAACACAGGGGTCCGAGGTCCCCAGGGCCAGGAAGCACAACGGCTTAGGCCCCAGGACCTCTCGACAAAGAGACTGTCCTGCTAGTGACTACACCATCGAACCACTGGCCTCGAATGCGGGCCAAGGGGCCAGAGAGGAGGGCACCGTTCCCTCCTTACTCCTTCCCTCCTTGGAGCCACTCCCAACAGACAGTCCCTCTCCTTCTCCAGTTACAGAACAAAATGACCCGAGTAAATGAGAGGATGTCAACAAACCTTGGTGGAGGGGAAGAAACAGGGAAACTAAGTGATTTACTTCTGATAAGTAGCCAAGCCGCAACACACCAGCTGCCCAGACCACCCTGGCCAGCCCAGGGCTTTGGCCCTCCTGGGCCTGGTGGTTGGGAAGCAGGAGTGGTCGGTGTTGGTCCTCAGCCAACTCCCCAGGCTCCAGCATCCATCCTCTGGCCTCACGTGGTCAGGCCCAGGTCCTGCAGAGGTCAGTCTCATCCGAGTCGCCAAAGTTTCCGGGAGGAAAGAGAAGTCAGAGGAGGCCAAATGTCCACTTCCTGCTGCAGGAGGAGCCAGCTTCAGCTGCCCTCTGAGGAAAAGGTGCAGCAGAAATGACTTTCCCTACGCCAGTCTGCTGCCCATTGCCCCACTCCCCACTGGAGGTCCAGGCTGAGGAGAATTAGGGGTGCTATTAGGATCCAACACTTGACCCAGCGCTTCCCAGAGCCTGCCTGCTGAGGGAGCAGAGACGTGGCCACAGGGCCTGTGTTCATCTGGAAACTTCCGCCTCAGGCTCCCCTCACCAACCCCCGCAGGGCCCCCCACAGGAGACACCCGGCCACAGAGCTATGAGATGGACAGACTGACCAAAGGCAAACAAAGCCTAAGGAGGGCTGCAGACCCTGTGTCTGATCTAAAAATAGGGTGCAGGGGATTATCTCACAGGCCCTGGGACCGGGAAGGTGGTGGGAGTCGGGGGCGGATGGAACAGGATCATGGGCTGCAATTAAAACTCACATCCTGGGTAATTCCCAGGCCTCAGTTGGGGTGTTGCCATGGCAAGGGAGGCTGGCTGAGAGAAGACAGAATCCTGGGAGGGCTGGGCTCCGCTGCTCCTACCCACAGAAGCCTCGGCCCCTGGATCGGACAGTTCGGACCGGGTACGTGGTCCAGCTGAGAGCTGGCAAGGCCCAGGTAGAGACCTAAGCTCTGTGAGGCAGGTGCCCAGGCTGGCAGGGATGAGGAGGAGGGATGGCGTCTGAGCCCACAGAGCAGCTAATGCGTGCTGGGACTTCGGGAGACCACCAGGAATCTAGCCCAGACTCTAGGGACATGGGCTGCCCAGAGGGGCCAGGACCTCCAGTCAGGTCTCTTACCTGAGGCAGGAGGAAATCAAGACCCCAGAAAGCCTGATCCTTGCCTGGTAAACCCTTGCTCCTACCTTCTAGGATCCCCCCCTCCCCTCACTTGCCTCCAGGCCAACCCCTCCTGGTTCTGCCTCAGGTCCCCGTACCCCTCACCTGCCCTCATCCTGCACCCCTCAATACCTTTTGCTCATGGGAGGTCACCTCATGTTGGCTCCCAAGGCAATCCCCTTCCCCGGTCCTGACTAGTGCTGAGAAAGTAGGAAGTCCTTCTGGCACATTCCCTGCTGGCAGATGGTGAGAAAGTGGGCTCTGTGCCGGATCTCACAGGCAGCATTAAAGGGCGTAAGGTCAAGATGATAGGTGCCAGGACCATCACTTCTGAGGAATTCTAGAGAAACTCCGCAGGTAGGTGGACAGACTTGTCTTGGATGCTAGCGCACAGAAATCCCGCACTGGGGCGTCTGGCCCACAGGCAACCACAGTCCTGCGTCCTGGACCAGTTCCTGGGTGTAAGCCACCTGGCAGCGGAGGCCTGCTTCTAGATGGTTCCCGGTGGGCCAATTCATCCGCAGACCCTGAGGTCCCCCACATTCATGCATACCAGGAGGGAAAAAGGGATAAGTAAGCACTCAATGCCCACTTCCCTTTTCTCACCTTGTCCCCATTCCTCATCTGCCCCCAGCCTCTTGGAGCCAAGGTCACTGTGTACATCTGCAGGTGCCCCAGGCCCTGGCATTCCAAAGTCAGGAGGCCAAGTAGAGAACGAGAGGCATCCTTTGGGCTCCCCCCACCCAGGCCTGGGTCAAACGGAGGCTCTTTCCCTCCTCCCTCTGGCGAAGGAGGGGAAGAGGGTATCCTGCCAGGTGTGGTCAGCCCTTGGTCAGGGGCCCATGGGTACCTCCCATTGGACAGCCCAGCCCTGGTCAGTGCCATACTGGCTGGCTCTGGGAACTCAGCCCAGGAACAATGGAGCCATTCACACAGCCTCAGCTTTGCACAATGACCCTCTTGGTCTATCTCAGTGGCTAGACGGTGTGTGAGTGAGGAGGAGGCTGTGTGTGTGTGTGTGTGTGTGTGTGTGTGTGTGTGTGTGTGTGTGAAAGAGAGAGAGAGAGAGACAGAGAGACAGACAGAGAGAGAATCTGAAGGTAACTGGAGAGCCCAGGCAGAGGTAGAAGAAAGAATACCGACCAGGACATCCATCCTCTGTTGGACAATTGCTGTGCTGGGGAAGTGAGTCGGTTCCAACATTGCACCCATTTTAAAGGTAAGGAAACTGATGTGAGGTTGAGAAGTTAGCAGTTAGAATAATGAGAACCTTTAGGCGGGCGTATTGACTGGGAAGCAGCACAAGGAACTTTTGGGGTGATGGAAAGTCCTCTGTATGGCCATCACCTGGGTATATACATATGGGAATTAGCATTGACTGGCCACTGAAGACTTGTGAGGTTTGCTCTATGTAAATTAGATTTTGTCTTTTAAAAGCGACAGTACAGCCAAGAAGGGGGCATTACCCAGCCATAATTAAAGGCTAAGGAAGCTCTTTGTATACTAATACAGTTTGCCAAGATACACTGTTAAGTGAAAAAGAGCGACATGCAAAACGTGATTTTCCAGATAGTGTGCAAACACAGTTTAAAATACACTCCACATCTGCTTGTGTGTGTCTAGATCATCTCTGGAGAGACACACAGAAACCATGACTGCCTTGGAGGAAGAGGAATCACAGTGCTGGACACACAGGCTGGACGAAGCCCTTCCACGAGAAACCCTTCCCTTAACCCACGGGAGGGAACCACTTCTTCAAAATCAAGCACCCAGCAAAATTAAATGATACAAGAGGGTCAGAGCTGCCGCCTCCTGAGCCACCATGCCCACTGCTTCAGTGCATTTAATTCCAAAGTCAAAGAACCTCTCTCCCCTTTTCCCACAGGTCTCCAGCCTGCCTCCCTTCCAACCCTGCCAGACTACCCCTGGCTGTGGTGGCCCCTCTAAGAAAAGTTCATGGCTGGGCTCCACCATGGACCATCCAGAATCTTCTGTGGCTTGAGAGTCAGGAGGCTGGCCGAGCTGGGCATGCCCAGGAGCAACTGATGTCACAGACCCGAGCCCCCCCACGGCCCCGGAAGGAAGCGGGGTGCTGCAGGCTTGCCCTGCAGCTGAGGGCAACCATCCAGGTCCACCGCAGTCCCCTCTCGTCACTCTGCTGTCACTCATGGGCTCCCCTCCACGGCGTCTCCGGGCAAACCCAGGAAGGCCCAGGCCGAGTCAGCCAACAGGTGCATCCAGAACACCAGCCCAGCTGGGCTGGGGGAGACCGGTGGGAGGCAGCCTTCCATTGAGAAATGCAGGGCTGGAACTCACTGCAGCTAAGCCTGTGCTTCTCCAAAAGTGCCTGTGTTCAAATCTCAGCTCCGCCATCTCCTGGCCGCAGGACCTCAGGCCAGTCACTTTGTCCCCTTATGCCTCCGCATCCTCGCATCCTCGCATCCTCCTCTAGGAAAAGAAAAACAAGGATTCGTCCTATGCCAGTCAGGTAACTGTAAGGGGAATGAGATGCTGAGGAGCCTCCGCCTTGACCCTGAAGCAAGGTAGGAGGGTCTTAAAGGGAATTGCTCAGAGGGTAGCATCTTCTGAGCAGAGCCATGTAAAAATGTATATAGTGCTTCCCAGAGAGGGTGACCAAGAGGGAGGACCTGCCCCTCCCTGCCGGGGCTCCGGGTCCCTCCTGGGTTCCTCCCAGCCCGAGGGTTGTCCAGAAAGCAGAAAGGGACAATCAGGGAGGCCCCCCCAGGATGTTGAGGGGTTTGGAAACCCTGTTTCTAGATCTCAGGGCCCAGAGGTGGGAAGGCTCATGGGGCACTGGGGCCATCTTCAGGTCTCCAGGAGTTACCACAGGGAAGAAATCAAGGACAAAAATTGTGGGCTTTTGGGCAGGAGAGGTGTCTGCCAGTGTCTCAGCAGTGTCACCTACCTGGTCTTCCTTACCTTACCAGATGCCCTGTGTTCCGGGCCTTGAGGGCCAACACACTCCCCGCCACCGCAGTAGGCCCCAGAGGCTCGGACTGACCCGGACAGGACTAGCCTGAAAACTGAGTGGCTCTGGACAAGTCACCAGATCACGGAGCCCCATTTTCTTTAGCTGTCAGGATCACACAGATGGCCCACCTGCCTCCCTCCTGGGTCTCATCCCTGTAAGGGGCAGAGGCCACGGCCCTCGGCAGCCTTTGATTGGCAGCATTCAGGACCCCCCACTATGGGCAGACCTTCTGCCAGGCACAGGTGTAGTGGTCACAGCCAGGTGGCAGTCCTGTCCTGACTGAGGTCACGTTCCCGTGTAGTGGAGGCACCAGGGCACACGATGATAAAACGTGGAAATGGTGGGGAGGGGGAGAGAAACACCCTTGACCATAGAGGAAGAGGTTCATTCTGCTAAGAAAAGGGGTCCCCAATTTCTGTGGCGCAGGTCTGCTCTGAGCATCCCATCAATGGCTCATGCCATCCTCGGTAGCCCCATGAGGAGGCAGGAATGTGGGACAAATGGTAATACCTCTGTTTCAGAGGTAAGCATGCCAGGGCTTCTAGGGGGCAGTCGGCCCATTGCAGAGATGAGTGCCTGGAATCCCTGCTCCCAGGGCAGCCTGCTCCCCAGTGCTCCTGCAGCCACTCCATCTACCCTCCTCCCTTGACACTGGCCAGACCCTGCCTCCTTGGTAGGGTAAGAAACTTTTCATGACCAGGGGTCATTTCTTAGCAGGTGAGAGCTGTAAGCAGTTCCTTCTCGGGGATGAGAGGGTCTTCCAAGGCCCTAAAACAGACCTAGTTCTCATCCTTACCCAATTTCCCCCCTGCTCAAATGCACACCAGAAATGCTGTCTCCAAAAGACCCATAGAGCGCCTAATCCCTACAGGCTCTCGTTAGGTCTAAGCATCCCCCTAGAGCCCAAGAGGCAGGTGGAGGAAACACCCAGAGTTATTGCAACAAGCCCATCTGGCTTCCTGGGCATTCCAAAAAAAAAAAAAAAATATCTCCCTGGAGGTGAGTTATCTCTGTCCCTCTCCAAAGTGGATCAACTGTTCTTGTTCAGACATTCTCCAAGCAAACCCAGAAGCATCTGTCCCATAAGGGTCTCTTCACATTAATGATTAGCTCCTCACCCTCTCGAAGAAAGACATATTTTGAAAGGGCAAAATCTGCCAACCGCAGCCTGCAGGGCCCTGAGCCAGGCTGTGGAAACGGGAAAGAGACACACTCTAGGGTATGGAGCTCTCCGCCCCATAGAGCCAGAAAAGAAGCAAGGACTGTCAGAAAGAGGGCCCTACTGGCCTACTGGGTGGCACATGAGGGTGGAGAGGATGGGGTACCCCAGGCCCAGGATCCAGCTCCTGCCAGAGAGAGAGGACGTTGAGACAAAGGGGAGACCCACAGAAAGAACATTGAAATAGGGTCCCTGGGAAAAGTTATTGAGGTACAGACATCTCCTTCAACCTACAGAGCAGGTGGGAACTTAAGTCAAGGACCTATTCCTCCTTCCATTGGCCCCTGCTGACACTCCCTACCATCCAGGGATATATTGCAGGTAGGAAGGGTGTCTGTTAGGCCACGAGAACAACCTTTTGACTGGGGCCCAAACAAAACACCAAAAAGTAGTGAAGAAGCAACTTTCACCCAAGGCCCCTCAGCCTGGCCCAAAGCCCTTTCCAGCACGGTGTTCCGAGGCAAGGCTGGCTGGAGGCAGAGGGATGTCCTAGCTGGCCTTTAGAGAGGGTTCCCCTTGGCAAGGAAGCCCTTCGCACAGGGAAGTAGGTAAACAGTGGGCTCTTCTCTCCCCCTGTCTGGACCTCCATTTTAAGTGGTGATGGTAATAGTTTATACTTCCTTGGGTTGTTGAGAAGTAAGGGATATGAATGTATTAAATAAAGCATTTAACAAAGTAGCCAGCACATAGCAGATACTCAATAGATGCTAGTTATTATCATTATTAGCTTTACTAGTTGACTTTAAGAGTGCCTGGAAAGCATCCCTCTGTCACCTCCTTCCCCACTTTCCCCCTGTTATTGGCTCCTCCACCAATGACATGTCTGTTCAACCTTGGAAACAAACAAACAAAAATCTGGGGTTCTAGAATGGGGACTTCAGGCTTTGCCTGGAGATGAGCAAGATCTTTCAAACCAGAAGTGGACAGTGGAGGAGAAGGGGGATAGAGGGGGCCTGGGTCCCCAGGGACAGCTGCAGGCAGCAGCAGACTCTGGGCGGGCCATGCAG
Organism: Taxidea taxus jeffersonii; assembly: GCA_003697995.1. NCBI lineage: Eukaryota > Metazoa > Chordata > Mammalia > Carnivora > Mustelidae > Taxidea > Taxidea taxus. The sequence goes on from RCUC01154373.1 coordinate 15,829, forward strand.
GGCTCAGATAGGTGTCCATGAGAGAGACTGCAAAGAGAGACTAGGCAAAGCCAGGTTAGAGGGAGGCGTACACAAAGGCCCACTACAGCACTGCATAGGGCGGCTCTTGGTCCAAGTCTGTCCCCCAGGGAGGGAAAAGGAAAAGAAATGAACCTCGACAAGTGGAGGAAATGTTAAGGTCATGCAGAGAGAACTGTGAGCACCTTCTGCGTGGGGACAGAAAATGAGGGGCCTCGTGACAAAAGTGCAACCTGGAAAGACCTTCCCGGAGCCTCTCGGCCAATTCCAGCTCTCATCCCTGCCACTCCAGACTCCTTCCCACAGGAGGCAGGGGGCTGAGCTCTCAGGGCACCCTCCTTCAGGCAGGGCGAGCTGCCTGCTGTCTGACCCTTGTTCTGATGCTCTGGGTTAACACAGGGACCCCAGGGCCTGTGGCCTGTGGCCTATTCCCCCAGGAGGCCAAGTCCCAAGTCCCACTGAACCTGCTAAACAGCCCAGGGAGCAGAAGAAACCACATGTAAGCTCTCATGCTCCACATGCCTTTTTAAAATACTGGTTTGAGCACTCTTCTTCAGCGGTGACCCTGGCACCTGTTCTGACCCTGGGCTAACCTTGACACACAGTTCCCAGGGCTGCCCCTCCATCAGGGCTGAGTCTGGGCTGGCCTGCTATTCTTCCACACTACCTCCTGCTCCAAGCTACTCCTGCCTCATGTCACCTCAGGCACCACAGCCTAGTCTGATGCCTTCCCACTGTCCCTACCTCTCCCTCATCTGTCTGGAGAACAGTTTCCTGGCTTTGATGTCTGGCTTCAGGTCCCCTCCCCTGCCGGCCTTTTGCCCGGGCTCCATCCCAGGAAACTGGAATTCATTTTACCTTTCACACCCCCATCTGTTACCATTTTGCCCCTGTAAATGCCTATGTACCTGCATCTCCCAGTAGATGAGGAGTGTCTTGGGGTCACAGCCCTAGCTGGTCAGGGCATTCTTCCAACCAACCCCAAAACAGTACATTGAGAACCCTGGTCTGAACCAGTGCACCTTCCCATCCGTCCATCCTTCAGGGCACTGAGAAGCCCAGCCTGACCCTTGAAGGGGGACAAAGCATCCTGTCCCTCCTATCCCAGGGACGGAACCTTGCACACAGGACTACAAACAAGTCTGTCTGTTGATTCACCACCACAATAACTGCCCCCCCCTTCATTTCAGGGAGATAGGAAAGACTCATCCCCAAATGCCAGCATCTGTGTTACTGTCCTTCTGAGGCTCCACCCACACAAGCTACAGTTCTCCAAAGGGCACTCATTCACCCACATGGCCCCCTCCTCCGCCTGGGCTGGGCCTGCAGGACTGCACTCTGTGAGGCTTAAAGTTGCTTCTCAGAGACCACACCCAGGACGCCGTGCTGCCCCTGTACGTTGTGATGAAGCCCAGGCTGTTGTGGTGGCGCCGGGCAGGGATGGGACCTGGGGAGCACTGTAAGTCACCTGGGAAGAGCGGGCTCCTGCACTCACATTCAGAAAGCCAACTGCAAGCGCCCTGGGGAAGGCTGGCAGACGTGACCTTGGGCCCAGGGTTGGCTTTAAGAGCTGATCAGTCGATAAGGGGCTCTAGCAAAGGGTGCTTGGCCTTGATGCACTCGAAGAGTAGTTATCAGGAAAGATGAGAGACCAGTCCCTCCTCTCTAGAGGCAGATCACATCACCAGCACTGGACTCACTCCCCAGGTCACAAAGTGAGCACCACCCCTGTCATCCAGCAGGTGCCTAGGTCAGGCACTTGAAGGACAGGACATGGTGGCTGGGTCATTGTCGGGGGAGGGCTCAGACAGTAGGAGCAAGGGCAAGGAGGTAACAGGAAAATCTGTCTTCTCACAGCACCCCCAGCCGAGGGTCCAGGCAGG
>RCUC01154374.1:0-44630 GCA_003697995.1 Taxidea taxus jeffersonii
CTCACCTGAAAACAGGGACGTGTAGAAGAATCGGTGAAACAATGTATGTGAAAATATTTGGCTAACTTGGGATCAATAAATGCTGGTTAAAAGCAATTGTGTCTCACATAAGCAACATTTTCATTCGAAAAAATATTTTTGTTGGTATCCCGCAGGTTCCGGATACAAGATAAAGAAGGCCCGACTCCAACTGGCAAGCCAAATGGAGATTTCACAGGCTCCCAGAGCTGGAAACTTCAAGGGTAGGTTCAACCGTAGGGCTGGTTGAATCCAGCCAGCAGCTTGAAGACCTAGGTCCTTTCTATGGCTCAACTCCTTCTTCTTCTTCCTGGTAAGTTTAATTCTAAATCTGACTCTTCTAATGGTCAAAGATGGTTGTCAGTAGCCCCTGCTACTACTACTACTACATGTTCCTAGCTTACTCTGGTAGCAAGGAGAAATCTCATCCCACTACTCTAACAAAGAATCTTCTGATTTCTCTGATTCCGCTGGTTTGGATCACATGCTCACCCTGGAATCAATTACTTTGTTGGGTGGAAAACATGCTGATAACCTGCCTATCAGGACCCATGCCTAGAGCTGGAGCTGGGATTGGCTTTCCTAGAATCACATAATCTGCTGGGGAAAGAATGAGAGTAAGCTTTTTTTTTTTTTTTAAGATGTTTTTAAGCAGAGGAAAGAAGGAGCAGGGGGACATGAATGTTAGGTAAGCTTCCAAACCTGTGGTTGCAATGGTTATGTTTATTTCCCTTAAGGCAAAAAACATGTTGTACCAGTGGATGGTCAATGTTACTTGGTGAACACTTTCAGCGGTCCAACCTTTCAGAAATCTGTAAGTTAACTGGACATTACGGTTTTCGACTTCCTAATGTCTGATGATGAGTTCCCTAAAATATCCTCAGATATTGACTTCTAGAAATATACTCAGATATTGACCTCCTGTCTTTCTTGACAGTGCCGTGTTAAAAAAAAAAAAAGTCTCTTAAGAATAATTTACTTTCGGGACGCCTGGGTGGCTCAGTTGGTTAAGCAGCTGCCTTCGGCTCAGGTCATGATCCCAGCGTCCTGGGATGGAGTCCCACATCGGGCTCCTTGCTCGGCAGGGAGCCTGCTCCTCCCTCTGCCTCTGCCTGCCTCTTGGTCTGCCTGTGCTCGCTCTCTCTCTCTCTCTCTCACTAATAAATAAATAAAAAAAAATCTTTAAAAAAAAATTTTTTTTTAATTAAAAAAAAAAAAAGAATAATTTACTTTCTCCCTCTTCTTTCTTTTCCCCCTCTTTGTTTCTTTGTGAATTCCTTTGATTTCGTGCAAGCATTTTAGAAGGCATAAGACGCTATACAATTGGGAGGAATTATTCTTTTTGTCGGCTCTTCATGCCTAAAGTAAATCATACGATACATAATTATAAAATGAGACAGATTTCAAAACTGACTATGTAGCTGTTTGACTGTGTGCTGCTCTTCTGAGCAGTCACCTAAAGATACACTTTTCCTATTTCAGTGATGAAGCTGTAGCTCAAATTGTATTGATTACACCTCAATTTTAACCAAAAAAGTGCAGCGACTTGACCGACCCATGCTATGTATCCAGTTCGGTTCCCAGTCCCTTATAAGACCTTCAACAAAATGAATCTATTTTCCAAGCAAAGATTTGTCTTTTCAAATGACATAGCTTGGGATCAGAGGATAATTGTCACTGGAGGATTGCAAACATATTCTGAGTAAACAGTAAAGAGTGAATACTGAGGAAAGCACGAGAGATGTATGTGGTGGTTCCGCTCATGCCATTGCCTATGCTGACCTCCTCCCGGCTTTTGTGTCAGATTTGTGTCTCACTCAAGACCAAGCTCATCTCTCATCTCCAAAATTGTTCTTAATCCTTTGCTGCCACAATAAAAGGACTTTGTTGCTCTTTCTTTTTTGATCTTGTTGCTTAAAAAAAAAAGTCCATTATAACACCAACTTTTTCTCTTATACTATTTTCATTTATCACATCTGCTTGGCCTAGGACAGACTCCCCACAGATCCACTGTTCACTCCAGCCCAGCAAGTTTTGTGTGGCAGAACATCCTGACCCCTGCAGGCTGCATGGCTCAGGCTCCTGGATCAGCTGGCTGTGCCTGGATTTGGCCAGTGGGAGACACTGACAGGAGACTGAAGGACGGGAGGAAGACAGAAGCCTGAATATTTCGTCCCTTCTCTAGAAGCCTCAGGAGCTATATGTACTCATGGCCTGTTCTCTCCTCCAGTGGTTCTCATCTCCTCTGGGTGGTCCCAGCTTCTGGGCTCTGGTGATACCACCTCTGCTTTGTCCCTCCAACCTAGTGGCTTCCAGTTGTTGCTAATCTTCCAATTCTTGTGGCAACTCTTTCCTCACAGTCACCATCTTGGTTCCTTACTCCTCCATCCCTGATATAACCAAGCCTCTGCACTAAATCCCCTCTGTTCCAAATGTTTAGAGTGATTTCTGTGGTCCTGACTGGACCCTGACTAACACATCAGCTCTTCTCCCCCACGAAATAGTTGAGGATGGTTGATTTCATGTATGACCCTGTGAATGGATAGAGAGCCATGTTTACATGGCATACGTAGTTTTTTATATGTCTGCTTTCTGAGATATTTTCATGGCTCTTCCTGTCTCTCTTTTTCCTCCCATGGCCAAAACTATCTTTTTCCAAGCTCTATCCACTTTTCCCAGCTGGATTTCCCAACCTCAGAGTCCTGGTCCAAGTTTCCCCATACTCGGGTCCTACATGGCATCTGCATTGCTGACAGATGGTGAAGACATTGGGTCCAGAGTGAAATCATCAAGATTAGAACAGTTGCAGAATCCAAAAACCGAGGTTGTTGGCTGCGACGCACAGGACAATGGTGAAGGATTCATTATCTTTCCACTCTTCAGGTCTGATATATGACTTAAGCCAGAGCCAGGCCAATTTACAATTATTCCCAGAGCCCAGTGCAATTTGCAGATAAAAGGAGGATGCACATTTGTGGCCAAAATGAAAGATGTGGGTCTTGGACCGGGTGCTAAAATGCTCCCCAGTGCATGAGGCCAGCCTATGGCCTGATGGTCTCCACATTGCTGCCCAGAGCATTACTTTATTTCCACAATCTGGAAGCCAGGTGGATACAAAATAGCATTTGGAAGGGATCTAGGAATGGCTGGGGGTTAAAGTTTCTGCTCCAGTGAAGAGGATGGTCTTCACTGAAGAGGATGGTCTGCCCACCTTTCTGCCTCCTCCTGCCCCATGCATCTCTCAGCTCACCTTGACCCCTCCTGGGCTTGGCCATAAATGTGGTTGAGCAGCTATTGAGAAGACTCTTAGTACTAATTAAGGAAAAGGAAAATAACACAATTTCTTGAAATCTCACCTGAGAGGTAAGACATTTATTGTGCTTTGCACTGAGTTGGATACAGAGGATTAGAATAAGTAAGAACCAACTCTTGCTCTGCTGTCTACTGCTGAGAGACAAACACAGGCAGAGGGACAAAGGCAGGTTGATGGGCTGAGCCAAAGCCCAGATGTGCTGCATGACGTTCACATCTCTGAGTCTCAGCTTTCTCATCTCTAAGGGAGGATTTGGTGCCTACCTCATAGATTGTGGTGAGTGTAACATGAGCCCAAGCACAGAAAGTTCTTCATACCTTGTCTGATGCAATGTGAAACCAAGAACACTGATGTCATCATGAGAGGCCCCCTCGATGATGGCGGTAGTGAGACTCTACCAGTTGCTTCATGGGCTCCGGACATTGCAAGGAGGAACCAGGGGTGGAAAGGAAGACCATGGGGGTATCCGGTGGTGACTTCGGCTGACAGACTGCTTGGTGGGCACCCAGGGAGCCCCTTTTGAACATCCTCAGAACTCCCGGGAGCATGAGGAGTTTATAAAGCATTCAGAGATATTATCACATGGACCTAAACAGGACTAGTCGTGTGGTCACGGTCGGGTTACGAGATCAATGATGCAGGAATTATGAGAACAGAGGCTTGAGTAAATCACCTGGCCTGCAATTGTCAGGAAAGGCTCAAGGCCAACGATCACCTGCACTAGTTCTGAAAGGTTAGGGGGAACGCATGGGTGGATGGCAGGCATGCCAGGGTATAGCATTCCAGGCCGAGGAGATGGGAGAGGCGAGTGTCCAGAGGCAAGAAATGGCAGTGCGAGCCCAAGAATGAAGAAATTCAGTATGGCAGGTGTGTAGGGAGCCAAGTGACAGGAGCTAAGGCTGGAGAAGCTCCACGGGGCTAACCAAGTCTGAAGAGCCTTGTGAGTCCTGGGACAGAGTCTGGGCTTTTTCCTATGTCATGAGAGAGTCAGAGGAGGTTTTTAGTGGTAGAGAACATGGTCAGAATTGTCTTGGGAAAGATCTCTCGGGTAACACTAAGAAGGCGGGTTTGGTGTCAGGTGGGAGATTGGAGGCAGGGGCACCACAAGCCTCAATGGACAACCCGCTCCTAGAGGCAACAGGGAAGCAAAGTGATCGAATAGAGGCTTCAGAGTAGTCTGGTCATTTCCTGAGGCGAAGCTAGACTAGGATTGCCTTGATAGCAAGAACTACACCTCTTCTGTGCCAGAGAATATCAAGTGCCTCCCAGAACGGGCGCAGAGTAAAGATTTCCTGAAAATCCCTGGATGAAACACAGCCACCTGCATTTGTGAGGTGAAGGTGAAGGACTGATGGGGGCCGGGAAAGTCCAAGGCTCGTCTGGGGAAATGGACGAGCTTGGTTTATGAGATCAGGTCATTGGTTCAGTTTTGGTTGTGCTCCAGTCCGAAGCATCTCTGGAAACCCCACGTGAGCAGTCCTGCAGTAGCTCTGCGGATACACACCGTGAGTCCTCACCACAGAGAACTCGTCCTAGCTCAACGCACTGAGTAGGTACTCGATAAATATTCGCTGGCTCAACAAATGAGTGAATGGGTCTGGAGTTCAGGAAGGACCTAGACTCCTTGAACACCTTCTACAAAGCAGGGACCCTTGTTCTACTATTCCCTGCCATTTTCCTTTGTAGTACTCACAGGTGTGAGCAATCATGCAAGGGCTCACCGGTTTAATACCTGACTCCCTGTTTGCCTAACTGTACTTGTTAGCTACGTCTTGGCCTAACCGAGCCCATGGTAGAGATTAGGTAAACAGTTGTTGAATCAGTGAAGGGCTGCATATGTGGACGTGTGCATGGGCAGGATGGAGATAGAAGCCAAGAGACTCTACAGGGCACGACAAGCTGGTGACTGGATCAGGCATGGGGCTTCCACGTTCCAAGTGACATGTTTGTTACATGTCTTCAAACTTCACTTCCCCCATCCTCCTGCTCCACGTGCCGCATCCCCAGAGTCCAACCTGGATGTAATTCTCTCGAGTCCCTCTCTGAGCTGCCGTTCTGTCAGCTGTGAAAGGGGGATTTATTGCGTACCCTTCCCCTATTTACTAGATGGCCCGGAGCATTAATGAGCTCATTCCGTTCAACAAATGTTGACGTAGTAAATGCCGCAGTGATAAATACCTTAGAATAAAGTCCTTGACCTCCGCACTCCACCCAACTTGGCTTAGAACAGCATCCTCTGCTCTGGGAGGCAGATCTGGGAAAGATGATCTCTTTGACACTCACCACCTCCCTTCCCTGGAAGCCCTTCATTTCAGTACGAGAGACCCTCATCTTGCAGTTGGAACAAGGGCCAAATGGCCTGTCCCGTCCAGCGCTGCATTCAGAGCTGACCGAGATCTGTCCCACCAGGGCCGTGCTAGTGGGGCCTGGCTACATCCTGCCTCTTGGCAAGCTGTTGCCCCAGCTCCTGGCAGCTTGCAGCCTGAGCTGCTGGCCACTCTGATAATGGGGCTTGCAAGCACGGAAAGTAGACCTTTAAAGCCCAAAAGGATGCACAGCCCCAGTGCCTCCTGTTGGAACAACGAAGGGTCAGGGACAGCGACTCCTGCAAACAGAGATCACGCTTTTAAAAAATTTTTATCTCCCTGAAGGGCCCACATGGACTTTATTGTTGAAGGCAGCTCTTCGCACAAGCTGTTCTCTCCCTCTGGACTACCCTAACCCCGAGGACTTCAGGACGAAGATCCAGCCTTGTTCCTGTGGTGAAGCCTCTCTTTACCATCTGGGCAGACACAGACACCTCCTCTTCTACAGACAGGGAAGAGGCGACCCATCCAGGCTTTACTGAGTGTCAGTTAGGTGTCGATGACCCTGTGTGATTCTTTGTGTACCTTTGACCCGTTTCATACACAGAACCATCAGCAAGGTGGAGTTTGCTGGCCCCATTTTATAGATTGGAAAGCTGAGGGTCGAAGACACAAGTTGCTTGGTCAAAGATACATCTAGTGAGTGGTGGAGTCAGGATTGGTAAAAAAATCATACATTTACGGTGTTGACATAGTTCTTTCTCCCTATTTCTAATCAGGTGCTAATTGTGTGGTTTAGTGAGGATCTCAGGGCAAAGATTCTCTTCTGAGGTTGCTGCCAAAGGGGAAGAGGAGAAGTAGACAATTGAGCAAGTCTTGGAGGAACATTCACTCCTTCTTCCACAGCCCATGGATAAGAACGTGGTCACGGAGCCAAGTCTAATCACAGGGAGGTTGGAAAATAGAGTCTTATCATATACCCAAGAACTGGGACTTGGTGAGCACAAAGCATTTTTCTCTGCCCATCTTGCCTCCCTTAATTAAACAGCCTCCAGAAGCCTGGTGAGGAGAGGTAGCTGTGACTCGGCGAGCCTGAGGCTCCCATAAGCTCTCCTTCATCTTGTCAGCCCTGTGGAGTCTCTCGGGAACCAGTGCTGTGGCCAGGCTGACCTCAGAGGCTGCTGCTCTCCCTCCCTCTGTATCTAAAAGTCCATCCTAAAGGTGGGCCAAGGTACTTCCTTTTTCACTCTGCCAGAGCTGAGATTAAATGTCTGATTATAATAGAGTTTACCAAAGATCGGTGAATGATACATGAGGAACAGACAGAGTAAGCTATAGTGGCTAATTTGCTTATTATTTTAGGAGTTTCTAAAAAGATTTTATTTATTTATTTGAGAGAGAGAGCCTGCATGAGCAGGGATCAGGGGGCAGGGGAAGAGGGAGAAGCAGACTCCCCACTAAGCAGGGAGCTGGACCTAGGGCTCAATCCAAGGACCCAGGGATCATAAACTGAGCCAAAGGTAGATGCTTAACCAACTGAGCCACCCAGACGCCCCCACTAATTTGCTTATATTTTTAATAGAGTTTATGCATCCTCAGCTTGAATCTTCCATAAGACCTCCTACTTGCCACACTCCTTTCCTGCAGCTCCAGGTGAGAGATCCCTGACCCCAACTACACAGGAATGCCCACACACCTGTCTTAAGCCCACAAAGCATAGGCATGATATTTACAAGGGAGCAGTTAGAGAAGGGGATATATACCCATGGGTGCAGGAAAGAAGCTATGCCTCCCTTACTCCTTGCAAGGAAAGTGGTTCTAACTCTTCTACTTAAATAGAGTTTCAGACACATAGGAAATCAGCTCCCCAAATCAGGATTCACAAGTCACATGCCAGTTGGCCTGGATATTTCCTGGGGAGACCTACCTCTCCTCTGTCCTAGTACTCTGAGCCTCCAAGCACGACAGTCATGTAATATTTCTGTGCCTTCAAATCTAGACCCAAGAAAACAAGACCCAAAGACAGAGAGAGAGAGAGAGTTCCCTGCTTGAACCTCCTATCTGAGGACCCACTTTTCTGAATGATGGGACATGAAAGTAGTTGATCTTGGGGATGATCCCACTCCTTCCCACAGGGGAGTGGCCTTCCTCCAATCTCAACAAAATAAGCATATCAGAAAGCATCTTAATAATTCATCTGAGTGATGCATACATAATGTAATGGCATTAGTGGAAAAGCCGGTTTCCTTACAAGAATCTAAAGCATGAGCTCCTGCATTGAGCTGGAGGCAAGGACCTGCTACATCTCCAGCTCCAGACACAGGACCTGGCACAGAGTAGGTGCTCAGATCCTTGGTTCAAAGGCTGTTAAAAGGAAAGCAGCTTGCCTTGGTCATGTTTGCTTAGTATCCTTTAAGAGAGCTCTTACTAAATCACAGTATTCAATTGATATGATTACTTAAATGAGCACAGAATTGAGATGGGAGCTTCCTTCAAGGTGAAAGAAAAACCAGCTGGACTATAGTTTTCGTAAGCTGGTAAAAAGGAAAGAGACCCTTTCTTGAGCTCACATACCTCCCAAGATAATTTTAGGTATTTTATCCTTAAATAATTTTCTTCCAGTAACTGTATGCCTTGCAGTAATCATCCCTTGTCGCTGTGCTGTTTTTCCACCCCTTCCTAACCTTCCTATCTGCTCTGTCCTGTGTGTGGCTATCCCTTTCACTTTTAACAATCCTATTCTACTTGACCTTGTGTTGCTCACTCCCTCAAGTTCTTCTAGGGGCAACAAGGAATGGAGGAAGGAGCAGCAGATGAGGGCAGAGCAGATCGGAGCAGAGAATCAGACCCGTACTCCACATGGCCAGGGTGTCTGCCTTGGCCGTCCACCTTGACCGTCCTGAGCTCCCTCGTCTCCACTCATCAGCTAGGGCTGACATTGGTGATCTCACCCCGTGGTCATGAGGAGTACAGGAAAATACCTGCAGACCATGTACCTTGCCACACAACAGACTCTCCATAAATTTAAGTTCCTTTCCTCCTTCCTTCTCCTTTTGAAAATAATCAGGAGATAAATTGTACATAAATAAATTACACGTTACACTGGAAATGCTCAGAAATGATCAATGTAACCAATAATAATTTTAATATTAATAATAGGTTACTTTGACAGCACTGCCCTAATTCTGACCATCAATCTATGTGCTCCAGCTCTGAAAGAGAAAGAACTGAGTGCCCATAATTTCCCATTTCCAGATATCTTTTAAATCCTCCTTTTCTATAGCAGAGTACAAACCATTACTTGTGGGGCAAAGTGTAGGCAATGTTTTTCCCAAGAAATGAAAGACACACGTGAATGGGAATACTGCAAAGCCACAAGCAGTACCTGAGACCCAACGTAAGGTTGGGAAGCATCAAGAATGTGCTGGAAACATGGATTTCTGTGGCTCAGCGGACTAAGCAAACAGACCTCATTGGAGAGGATGGCACGTCATCGCCATTCCCAGGAGAAGCAAACCGAAACCAGGCCCTTGAAAGACAGAAATGTCTAGAAGTGTCTGCCAAGTTTCAGCCCAAGGATCTGCTAAGCTTTCTGCTGACTTCTTTCAAACTTGAGTTTGGGGGAAACGGCTGGAAGAAACCTTCAGGCTTCTAGATTTGTGTGTTTATTATTCTGTATTTGTCGAATATGTAAATGGGGTGGGGATGGGCTCCGGAGTCAGACCTCCTGGGCTGGAATGTTTATCCTTCCACTTGCTAACTGCATTTCCCAAAATCGGTGATGAACTCCGATGTGCCTCTGTTGCCTCAGCTGGACAGCGGGTGTCCTGAGAAGGACGGTGCGAGGAGGCTGGGGCACGGTCCTCGGCGGGCCCTTGACAAGTCAGTCGGTTATTTCCTATCCATGATGAAGTGGGGAGCACGGGGAGAGTCCTCCTGGTCTGAAGCTAGAGGCAGCCCACCAAAGCCCCTTGTGTCTATAGTAGGATCTTTCTCTTCTTTATTCAATTTTTAATTCTTTATTCCTAAGGTGTAATGAGATCTGTCTAAACTCAGACCGAACCACTGATTTCTCAGCCAGAACCCCCCCCCCCCCCCGCACCATGTCTGTACCTTGTAAGTGCCTTTCCTGCCCCCATCCTCCCACAACGTGTGCATGAGCTCCTGCACTGAGCTGGAGGCAAGGACCTGCCACCAAGGGATGGGGACCATGAACAGAATGGGATCCTTGTGGGCAATAAAACAAGGCAACATCTGTACCCCCATGCATAGCATGTGCATGGTGACAGTGACACAGCCACCATGAACGGAGGACAGAGGGAGAGGAATGGGCATTATTGGTGCCTATTTCATGCTCAGCTCGGTGGAGGTACTCACGTGGCCCGTGAACCCTCGGGCCACCACTGCACCCTCTTACCTGGTTTTGCAGATAAGGAATGTACATCTCAGCAATGGCTGTTAACATCCCCAAGTTCAATAGTGAGGGGGAAGCAGAGTCTAGCATGTAGAGCATCATAAGGTACTAACACAGGAGATCTTATGAGGTTCCATGAGTCACGGTTCTTAGGCCTGCTTGCAAAACACTCCAAACAACTACCAATATCTGGTGTCTCCTAGATCCTACCCCCTACCATTGGAGCTTATCCTGAACCAAACCCAAACAGCACAGAGCTCAAGGTCCTTCCAGGTGCAAGGAGGTGAGAACCCACCCAACCCACTCTCCACCCCTATCCCATCCTCCCCTCCCCCCCACCTCCACTTTTCTACAAAAGTCTGAAGACATTGAGGGAGCCCCTGAGTAGGAGCAAAGGGAATCTGACAGCCCCAAAGGTCAGCTGCTGTGGGGAGGAGGTGCCTCATTCTCTGGAGAGCTTCCTCCATCATTGATAGCATTTTCAAATGTATGCAAGACCTCGTTGCCTTGGACTGCAGTGAGAAGGGGGTGAGAGGCAAAGCTCGAGTCTTTGGCCTGTGCTAGATGGAGGAGTGGGGCCTCCGATCTGATTGTGAGGAGGGCAGCAGTGTGGATCAAAGAGAGTCATGAAGTCAATATGGTGAGGTGTGCTGACCATTGTTTTTTTTTTTTTTTAAAGATTTTATTTATTTGACAGACAGAAATCACAAGTAGGCAGAGAGGCAGGCAGAGAGAGAGAGGGAAGCAGGCTCCCTGCTGAGCAGAGAGCCTGATGCGGGGCTCGATCCCAGAACCCTGAGATCATGACCTGAGCCGAAGGAAGAGGCTTAACCCACTGAGCCACCCAGGCACCCTGACCATTGTTTTTATAATTTAGTGTCACGGGATGCCTGGGTGGCTCAGTGGGTTAAGCAGCTGCCTTCGGCTCAGGTCATGATCCCAGCGTCCTGGGATCGAGTCCCACATCGGGCTCCTTGCTCGGCGGGGAGCCTGCTTCTCCCTCTGCCTGTGCCTGCCTCTCTGTCTGCCTGTGCTCGCTCTCTAACTAATGAATAAATAAAATCTTAAAAAAAAATTTAATTTAGTGTCACATCGTGGCTCAGAAAAGAACAGAAAGTAACAGCGCGATCACACATCCATAGTAAGAGTGATTCTCGTTTTGAGAAATTTGTATTTTAGGATCTGGGTATGCATGTGTGTCTGTGCGTCGGGTCATGATGCAGAAGATTTATCTTCTTGCAAGTTGTTAATTATTAAAACAAACCTGCAAAGCTTACTTAAAATCCATATTCCCAGGCCCTAGACTGGAACTGATTCTTATCTGCCTGGGAACTTGGAACCTGTGTTTTTCCGAGATCCCCAGGTCTGGGTTGTGATCAGCCCGCTAATGAGAAACACCTGTTAGAGGTCATGGGTCCATAGGTGGGCTTTCCTCACCTGCCTTCTACCTCCTCTTCCCAGAAAGCTTCCCACTCAAGCTGAGCCCTAACAAGGTGGGAGAAGTCATAGAGACCTGGCTTGGAGCAGCTCAGGCTGGTGCCCTGCTGGCCTCTAAGCCCAGGGCAGCCCTGAGCTCTTAAGAACTGGGAAATGAGGCTTGGGTTTCCAGCACCAAATGTCCAGAACACAAAAGCAAAAACAAAACAAAACAAAACAAAAACAAATACAAAACAAAAAACCCTTCCCCAACAAACCCCACCCCCAACACATGCACCAGAAAAGCAAAACCACTTTATAGTCAGCCAGACCTAGGTTCAGGCCCTGATTCTTGGGACCACAGGCAGGTTATAGGATTTCTCTGAGCCCCAGTATCCTCACCATTTAAGCGAGAATAATAGCTTCTCCCAAGGGTGTGGCAGGATTTAATATAAGAGCATGTCCACAGGCTTAGATAGGCTCAGCCTCCAGACAGGTGCTGTGTTATAGCAGCTCCCTTTCTGGCCCCCACCATACTGTCCTGCAAGCTTAGGGACGCTCTGTCCCATGTGGGAGCCTTAGGTGAAGTTAAGTAGCCATCTGAGGGGTGGGGCCAAGGCTGTTATTCACAGAGATTACATTGTCCAGCCTGAGCATTTTGTTCTAACAGGAGTCCTGCCACCCCCTTCTTCAGCAGCTCCCCCGTGCCTTGGGCACAAAGTAAACTCCTCCGAAGAAGAGTGACTGTTGGACCGGCCTGGGGTAGAGCCGCTTGCTGCAAAGGGCAGGTTTGGTGGGTCCTAGGCGAGAGGGGACCCCTTCCGTTCTGCAGCTGTCCTGCAAAGTTTGGCAGATGGAGTCTGGATGGCGCCCAGCCAGTACTGGGCAAGCTCCAGCCCCCGGAGAGGGAGGAGCCGCTCCCCAGGTGGGGCAGGTGGGGCACCTGAGCTCAGGTGTGTCCCGGGCTCTGGGAGGTGATTGTTCCCTGGCGGGTGCTGGCAAACCAAAACGGACTCTTGGCCCCAGGATACAGCTCTGGGAAACTGCATTTGTCTCACAGACTCTGCCTCGGAGGAAGGCCATGGAAGGGGTAAGGCGGGTCAGTTTGATCTCGGCTTTCTGTGTGTCCTTTCTAGTGCCTGCCCACAGCTGTGGGAAAGGGCTGCCTCTGCCTCCTGGAGGGGAACAAACACATGTGCTGCTTGTGCAGTGCAAGGCTGTTCACCCTGGCCTTGCTCCAGAGTGGGGGGATTTGGGAGGGCATGAATGGTGAGCTAGAGGCTCTGGGGAATGGTGGCATGAGGGGTCCTAACTCTCACTGCCCTTCCCCCGCTGGGTTTCAAACCTATCCCCCCAGCCCGGGGCTATGTGCCTGTTGGCTTTTCTCTGTTTGTTTGCCCTTGTGGGCCCTGTTGGTCCCCCTGGTGATCAGCGGGTTTCCTGGTCAGAGGGCCGGGCTGCCTGGTGCTCTTTGGTGGCTGTGGCTTTACTTCGAGCTCTGTTCCTTATTAACTGTGTGGTCTGGGGAAAGTGAGTTCATCTTCTTGCATCCCCTGCATTCCTTGCTCATAAAATAGGATGACTATTAGAGTAACTAGTTGGTGAGACTATTGGAAGTGCTTGTAAAAATAGAGATGACCGTGGGCTGTTTGCCCAGCGCCAAGCCAGGTGGATCCGCGTTCTCACACAGCAGTGCGCTATTGGCGTGGTTGCAGAATTCCTCAGCGGAATGCCCTCCTCTCTTTCCTTCTCCAAGTCTCTACTCTCCTCTTTTCCCTTCTTCAAAGTCCATTTCTTTCCAAGGTGGGGGGCAGGGAAGTGTTTTGCTTTCATATGTTCTTTATTAGACATTTGGAGTCAAGTCGTTTTCTCCCGTGAATCATCTGGCTTCCCTCCCCGAGGTTTGGTTTGAATTTGGGAGAGAGGACACATCTCCTCTGTCAGCCATCAGAAAACAGCTCCCTTTTGTCCCACCTGGGGCAGGAGACCCGTCTCTCTGGCTGATCAGTCCAGTCAGCTGAGTTTGGAGAAGAGGGAGCAAGGGCACGCTGGTATTCCATCTTCCTTCTGAATTCTCTCTCCCCCTAACCTGTGGTTCAGCAATGGCTGAGAAACTTCTCCTTGATGCAGAAATGTCAGGCTGAATGGAGTTAGTGGGGTTATAAGAAGGAGGAAGTGACTTATATTTTGCCCTCTCTGATCTACCGAGGTGTGCACTGGCATCCATTGGAGTCTATCTACATGTTAGCACAGTGAGGTCAATGCCATTTGCCCCATTTTGGTGGTTATTGCTGTTTGGTTTTTGCCTAGGGGAGGAAACTAATGGTCAGAATGTCACTTGCCCCGCATTCTACAGCAGGTCAGTAGCAGCGCTGTAACAGGAGGGGTTTGGTCAGTAACAAATACGGAGGACCAGCTGTAAGCCAGGGATCGCAGGCCAGGATTCCAACAGGCCAACAAGCAGAATGTTAGGCAATTGAGAAAGAAAAAATACCAAAAGGGCATGTTAGCTAATGTAGTGATGCAACTTTTTCTGCTCGGGCAAAGGAAAAAAATATCAGAGCAATATGGGTCATTTCTCATCTTGGAGGACTTTGTTTTGTTTTTAAGAAGTTGACAAAATATTCGTCAGTGCCACCTGTGTGTACCGAGCCCCTGCACTGTCAGGGCTCGATTCAGGTGTTGCGGATGAAGCCGTGAGCCAACCAAAAATGCTGCCTTTATAAAACCTATTCTGGCAGAGGAAACAACAACAACAAATATATATATATTTTTTAAATCATACACACATATATTAAATATATATTTAAATATACATAAATATATATTATATATAACACTATATATAACATACATTATGTAATATATATACATTATACAACATACATATATAAAATACATATTATACACATATATTAGGTCAAATGGCAGTGATTGCAATGTAGAAATGCAAAGCAGGGATGGGTTTAAGGGTGTTGAGACAGCAGGTAAGGCTATTTTATTTGTTTTAAAGATTTGTTTTAGAGAGTGTACACGAGTAGGGGGAGAGGAAGAGGGAGAGAGAATCTCCAGCAGAACCCCCAACCCCCAACTGAATACAGATCCCGCTGTGGGGCCCGATCTCCCCATCTTGAGATCATGACCTGAGGTGAAATCAAGAGTCAGATGTTTAACCAACTAAGCCCCCCAGGTTCCCCCAGGGTAAGGCCATTTTAAATGGGTTCTTTTAGAGAAAGGCATCCACAGGTGACATTTGAGCAGAAACTGAAGGTAGTAAGGGAGTTGGCCATGTGGGTGTCTTAGGGGAAAACATTCTACAGAGAGAGAACAGTAAATGCAAAGGCCCTGAGGCAGAAGCTTATCAGTGTGTTCAGGGGTAGCAAAATGTCCTGAATGGCTGGCCTGGAGGAAGCAGAGAGTGGTCAGATCATGCAGGGCCCTGGCACTTCAGATTTTCCTCTGAGAGCAAGAGCTCCCTCTGAATGTTGTGAGTGCTGTCATAGAATGGTCCAGCTTGGATTTTAAAAGGATCACATGGCTGTTGTTTTGAAAATAGATGAGAGGGAGAACAAGAGCAGACTCTGGCTGACCTGTGAGGAGGTGATTGCCCTCTTCCAAGCAAGAGGGCGTGGTGATGCAAGCCATGGTCTTCTCAGTAAGTTGGCCAGAAATGCTCACATCGGTGGTATAGCACCAAAGTAGGGTCAGAAGGATTTACTGATAGAGTGAATAAAAATTGTGGGGGGAAAGAGGAATCGTCCATGACTCCAAGCTGCAAAGCCTGAACACCTGGAAGAATTTGAGTGAGATGACTTAGGATGGAACCTGTTTGCAAGACGTCCAAAAGTTCGTTTTACTTTTTCACTAAATTGTGGGATATGGAGAAATAACTGTTGCTTTGGGCCACTCAGTTTTGGAGTGGTTTCTTCTGCGTCAATAGATATCTGAACAATTATATATCCTTCACTGTTTTTAGTCCTAAAAAAATGTATCCTTCTCCCCCATAGGTAGAAGGCTCGAGAGAATTCTGTAAGAATGTATCTAGTTTAGGCACCCAGACAGAAAGGTTGAGGAGTCTTCTTCCAGAGCTGTCATGAAGGGATGTCTCTGTGAACTCCCCCCACCACAGAGATTTGTACTTATGTACGGGTTCTTGGCAAGAGAGAACCACAGCATTTTTTTTTAAAGATTTTATTTATTTATTTGACAGACAGAGATCACAAGTAGACAGAAAGGCAGGCAGAGAGAGGGGGGAAGCAGGCTCCCTGCTGAGCAGAGAGCCTGATGCGGGGCTCAATCCCAGGACCCTGGGATCATGATCTGGCCAAAGGCAGAGGCTTTAACCCACTGAGCCACCCAGGTGCCCCTACCACAGCGTTTTGAACTGGGAATGGTTTTCAGTCAGGATGCTTATCAAATGGCACTTGAGTTTTGATGAATGAGCATTGGAGTTGTGGTTGAAAAACCTGTATTGATGTTTACCTCTGCCTCTTATTAGTCAAGTGATTTCAAGCAAGTCCTTGAATAATAAATGTTAGGAGCTGGGAGATTTCTCAAAGTCCAAGCAGACTAACAACTCCCATTTCAGAGATGGGGAAGCTTGGGGCCCAAGGGGAAACGTGGCCACACCTGTCGTGACCACTTCCTCACTGTGCCACATATACAGTGAATGTTCCGTGACTGTTCTTGGTTTTGAGGGGTCGGTCACAGAGGCCATCTAGTCACTCCAGTCTTGCAAGGGAGAATGTCAAGAAAACAGACAATTTGGGTATTAAATGAAAGGCAGAAAAAAGAAAAGAAAAGCAGAGTGATGAAGAAATCTAAGTTTTGACAGGAAGCACCCAAAATGGATTCCTAACCCAAAGTGGGGTTCATTCCAGGATCATTAGAAAAATTGGTGAGGAGGAGAGATGGGGAGGAGGAGGGAAGGGGAGATGAGAGGGGGATAGATGGAGAGAGGGAGGGAGACAGAGACAGGAAGACACAGAGACAGGGAGAGACAGAGACAAAGAGAACAGAGCCAGAACCAAATTCCCAGAGGGCCAGATACTCAAAGACTGAATAGCATATTCTCTGTATCCTCTAATCCAAGAATGCCCTGGAGGGACTTCACCTCCAAGATGGGAAGAGTGAACTAAATGTCCCCCTGAAGTCTCCTTGTGCTCTGACATTCTGGCACCACAGGGCTTTTTCAGAGTCACAGGTGGCTTATTTTTAACAGAGCTGAGTCTAGAACCCAGTTCTGAATGCCTGTAGAACTCCTTAGCAAGCCCTCAAGTGCAACTTCGGAGGGGTTTTATTTTGTTGTTTTGTTTTGTTTTATCTTTGAATAATCTGATTTTTAATGAGTAAGTCACAAGACAGGTATGTGTTAAGAGAAGGAAAGGAAAGAAAAGGAAAAAGAAAAATGGCCCAGCTCATGGAGAGGGATAGTACTGGAAAGGGCTGTCTCCTATTAAGAGCTTGTTCTGGGGAGAGCATTGTGCACTGGGGATTAAGATCAGATTGCCAAGGTGAGGTTTCTTGTGAGTTCCAGAAGAATCTCTGCAAAGGGGAATAAGGAAGCTCACTCAGTTATTCACGCTTCTGAAAGACTGACCCCATCACTCCTGTCTATGCAAAGAACTACCACCGGGTCCTCTTGAACTCTGTTGTTGAGTCCTTGACAGTGAGGTGTTAAGGGACACACACAAGTGCAGGGCCAGTGTTACTCAACAGCACAGACCCCAGAACTGAGTAACCTTCCCACTGCATCCAGTCCCCCCTGCTCCAAACCATGTACCCTCATCTGTCTGCTAGAGATGGTTCTAACAGGTGAATCCGATCCTGTTGCTCTCCGGCTGGATCCCCTTTGGTACTTCCCCACTGTCCATCCAGGGGGTAGAGTCCATGCCCAGTAGCCTGCCTGACCCCACCAAGATGCTCCCACTCCATCCTCTTGCCCCTCTCCCGGTCCCTTGTGCCCCAGTCTGGTGTCTCCCCATAGACACGCTTCTCTCCAGAATGCTGATTTCCACTCTAAGACTCTACACTGCTGTCACCTCCCTGAAAAACCTGCCCCAGCCCCTTGGTCACAAATGGTCTCTCCTCATCTTGCAAAAGCTCAGCCCTTGGAGCAGACCCCAAGCCAGGTCTGGACTAGGAGCTCCCAGAGAGCAGGGACTAGGTTTTGCTCACAGGGCAGCAAGGCAGGGAACCTGAGCAGCCCGACTGGTCTCAGTTTCTGGCTCTGCCATTTACTAGCTGTTTGGCCTCGAGCAAACAGTTACTGAATTGCTCTGTGGCCCCATGACCTCACTTGTCAGGGATATAATGGTATTGACTTCTTAGCTGTCAACTGAGCTTAAATAAGTTAATACATATCAAGAGCTTGAACAGCTCCAAAAGGCAGGTAATTCTACACACTAAAATAACAGTGAGTTATCTGTCTTGAATTGCTTTCCATCCTCCAAAATCCATACCTTGAAGTCCTAACCCCTAGTATTTCAGAAGTGAGCTTATTTGGAGATTGGGTCTTTACAGAGGTAAGTTAAATTGAGGTTATTAGGGCAGGCCTCCTCCAATATGGCTGCTGTCCTTATGAATAGGAGGAGTATGGACATAGAGAAAGACCCAGAGGGAAGACAGGGAAGAATGCATACAAGCCATGGAGAGAGGCCTGGCAGGCCTTCCCTGGAAGCCCTCAGAAGGAACCAACCCTGCCCACAGCAGGATCTGGGCCTTCTAGTCTCCAAAACTGTGAGGCAATCAATTTCTCTCTCTCCAGCCACATAGTCTGGTGCACCTTGTTAGGGCAGGCCCACCACACTCCTACATGGAGCTTCTCAGCTAATTAAGAGGTAATGAGGATACTCTGTAGCCTCCCCTTACCAATCCGGGAGGTGTTTTTTACCATGTTGTTATTTTGACCTCTCTGAAAACAGCAGCTGTGCTTAGCTCTGTGGAGAAGAAATCTGAGAAGTATTTATTACCACTCGGCGTGGGAAATGGATGGGAGGGCTCTGGGGACCATGATCACAATTCCTCCCTGATCACTGACTCGTGGATTTGGTTTTTCTCGTCTGTAAAAATCTCAAGTGGCAGACTCTGGGGATGGTTTTTAAAGATTAACCCTGGGGCGCCAGGGTGGCTCAGTGGGTTAAAGCCTCTGCCTTTGGCTCAGGTCATGATCCCGGGGTCTGGGGATCATGCCCCGCATGGGACTCTGCTCAGCAGGGGCCTGCTTCCTCCTCTCTCTCTTTCTGCCTGCCTCTCTGCCTACTTGTGATCTCTGTCAAATAAATAAAATATTTTTAAAAAATGAATAAAAAATAAAGATTAACCCTAACCTTCTCTGAGCAAGTACCAAATGCAAAAAAGTTACAAATACTGTGCTTCAGAAACAATAAGCAATTTTTGATCCTAATACTGGAAAAACTCAAAGTTTTACTTATTCCTCTTCCCTATTGCTATAAATACTACTGTTTCCATCTCCATTTCATAGTTGAGGCAGAATCAGAAATTGAACTCCTACTTGACTCCAGAGACCCAATTCTTTACCTAGTATTGGTGAAGGACCCACCTACATTATTTCATTTAAACCTCACAGGACACATGAGCTAGAGATGATCCTCATTTTAGAGGAAGAAACAAGTTCTCTAGGGTTGCATGCATTCATCATTATTAATGGTAGCAGCTGACCCCGATTGCTTCTGTATGTTAGGCATAATTCTAAGGGCTTTATGTGTATTAACTGACAGCAGCACTAGAGTAAGCACTGCCTTTGGGAGACCCAGAGAGGGTGTGTAACTTGCTGAAGGACACACAGCCAGTAGGTGATGACCCTGGGATTTCAGTCCAGAGCTGGAAGTTTCAAGGACACTTTCTGCGAGAGTTCCTCTTCCCCCAGAACCTCCTGGATAGTGGTATCACGCTGCCAAAAGTACAGAGCTAGCTAAAAGTGGAGAGGCACCTAAGGCACCGAAGCCATGAAACCCAAGAATGCAATTTGCCTCTGAGTGTCCACTTAGGAGGATAAAAACAACCCACAGGTAGAATGACCTAGTCAAACCATTCTTGCTGTCCCTCAAGACTCTTTTTCAGAAAAAGCATCCTCCCTTCATGCCATGCATTCACAATGAAAACCTATGAGAACTCTCCCAGTAGAAAATCAGAGCCTGGCATCACCCTTCACCTAAAAGGTCATTTGAAGTCTCGCTACAGCTGTTGGGAACCTTCCCAGTCAACACTGTAAGCTATCAACAGGTGAAGGTGTGCTTCACCTCAGGGGCTATAAACCTCCCATACCTTTACTGCTGCTGAGGAAGTACTTAACTGACTTTTAGCTTCACAAGACTGATGTGGGAAAACATATTCAAATTCTAGACTCCCTGTTGGGAATGTTTGCCATAAAACTCTGTGTTCTGCCCCAACAACCCAGGAACGCAGTGTGGGCCAGGGGGCTGTGAGGAATCCCACACATTGCTAGAAGGAATTTCACTTCTTGCCCTTCCATACCCCCAGCACTGGGTGAGAGAGGGCCCTATCTTCACAGAGGAAGCTGTGTAGTACAGGTGAGGTGCATGGATGGGGCTTCCACAAGTCCAAGTCTAGGCTCCACCTCTTGGGACAAGAGCCATCAGATGTCCTGTCTGAAACGTTAGAGCACCAATACATGGGTGTATCTTGTTAAGATCATTCAAAGATT
Organism: Taxidea taxus jeffersonii; assembly: GCA_003697995.1. Classification (NCBI taxonomy): domain Eukaryota; kingdom Metazoa; phylum Chordata; class Mammalia; order Carnivora; family Mustelidae; genus Taxidea; species Taxidea taxus. The sequence goes on from RCUC01154374.1 coordinate 20,154, forward strand.
TACAGGAAATGCCTTTATCTCGTTCAGTTCTCCCACCAAACAGGTAGGAAAAGTCCTGTTTCAGGAACCAGTCTTGGTCCTGGCAGCATGTCCCTGTGACTTGGGGCAAGTCTCCAGAATCTTCATCTGTAAGATGATGGGTTGAATCAGAGGGTCATCAAGCACCACTCTGAAAGATTTTATATAATTTTATATATAAAATCTGAAAGATTTTATACCTGCTGTCACAAGAGATGTGTGGCTCATGGGGAGGTCAATAAGATGAGTGATGCTTGTTTTATTTGTTGGTAACCCCAAGGTTTTACTCCAGGTAGAATTTGAAACAACTTTTGGCTTAATTGTCTCCATGTTTATTTATGCATCTCTAGCTAGTGAGTTCAAAATGTAGTTTGATGATCCTGAGCGTCTAAGAGCCTTAAGTCAGACATTCGGTTCAAATTCTAGCTCCGTGACTTTCAAGCCATGTGTTGAGTCACTGAATGTAGATCCCTGAGTAAGCATAAAGAAGCAGAACGCCCTCCAGCTCCCGTTGGGCTGTTAAAGTGTGTGTGTGTGCGTGTGTGTGTACACGAATGTGTGCACGAGAGCAACCTTTAGGTTAAATCACAGAGATTAGGTGTTGCTAGGTTACAACAAAACCTAACTGAACCACTGCATGCCACGAAGTGTTGTTTACAGAGCAAGTATGTTAGTTTCCTATTGCTCCTGTGAAAAATGACCACAAAGTTGGTAGCTTAAAGCACCACAAATTCATTCTCTTACAGTTCGGGAGGTTAGGAGTCTCCAGAAGGCCTATAGCACTGCACTCTTGGAAGCTGTTGGGAGGAATCATTTTCCTTGCCTTTTTCAGTTCAGAAGTCACTCACATTCATGGGTCTGTAGCCCCTCCCCCAGCAGCAGAGCACCATCTCTTCTGACTTCTGCTTCCGTCCTTACATCTTCTAAGACTCTGATCTCCCCCTTCCTTATAACTACACTGTCCCCACTAGGTGCTCCAGGAGAATCTCTCCATGTTGAGAGCTTTAACGCCATCACATTTCCAGATCTTCTTTACCATATAAGGTAATCTATCCCGAGTTCTGGGGATTAGGGCAAGGACATCTTCTGGAGGAGGCATTATTTAGCCTTCCACATTTGTAGACTATCATGAGCATCATTCATCCCAAAGCTGTCTTATTTTTCAGAGCATGTGCCACATTTGTTAAAAAAAAAAAAAAGAAAGAAAGAAAAGTACGTAAATAGCTATTTAATTTCTCCCATTCTAGATCATAAATTCCATAGGAAGAGACCATGCTTATTAGTCACTGTTCTCTCTCCTGATGTCTTTTTTTTTAAGATTTTAATTTATTTATTTGGCAGAAGTCACAAGTAGGCAGAGAGGCAGGCAGAGAGAGAGAGGAGGAAGCAGGAGCCCGCGGAGCAGGGAGCCCGATGTGGGCCTCGATTCCAAGACCCTGGGATCATGACCTGAACCGAAGGCAGAGGCTTTAACCCACTGAGCCACCCAGGCGCCCTCCTGATGTTTTAAATCATAACAACAATGATGACAATGAATAGCACTGCAGGGACTAGGCCCTGTGCTTAGCTCTTCCTATGAATAATGTAATTTAATCTGCACAGGGGCACCTGGATGGCTCAGTTGGTTAAGCATCTGATTTTGGCTCAGGCCATGATCTCAGGGTCCTGGGATTAAGCCCCACATTGGGCTCCCTGCTCAGTGGGGAGTCTGCTTCTCCCTCTGCCTCTGTGCTCTCTCCCTCTCTCTCAAATATATAAATCTTTTTAAAAAATTTAATCTGCACAGCAGCCTGGCAAGGAGATGGAACATTTCTGATCCTGTTTTCAGGTGGCGAGACTAAGCCTAAGTAGGTTTAAGGAACCAGCTCCCAAGGCCACATAACTATGAAGTGATCAGTCCAGTAGCTGAACTCAAACCTCTGACCCCAGAGAGCTTTCATTTAACAGGCAACGTACTTAAGGCCTAGGAAGTAAAACACGATTTATACATCCCTCAGATGGCTCAGAGTTTAATAGGAAAGATGTACAAAAATAATATGGTGTGATAACTTTAATATAATATGGACAGTAATGTCCATATGTTCAACTAACTGACGGAGCTGAGAGGAAGAATGTTATAAGAATGTTTTCACTCAGCTTGGGTGAGTCAGAGAAGGCTTTCACAAGGGAGATCATCTTCTCTCCCAGTTTTAAAAGATGAAAAGTGGGGCTGTGGGTGACTTAGCCATTAAGCGTCTGCCTTCGGCTCAGGTTATGATCCCAGGATTCTGGGATCGAGCCCCGAATTGGGCTCCCTACTCTGCGGGAAGTCTGCTTCTCCCTCTCCCACTCTCCCTGCTTGTGTTCCCTCTCTTGCTGTGTCTCTGTCTGTCAAATAAATAAAATCTTAAAAAGTAAAAATAAACGATGAAAAGTGTTCACTAAGCAATAGAGAATGGGGAGGGCAAGGCATTCCAGGCATAGATAATAGTATATGTGAAGAAACCTAAACGGGAAACAGCAGGGCATGTCTGGGGCCACAGGGATGGGGCAGAAGAGAGACGTGGAAAGTCCTGTGCCTCTGCTGAGGACTGCACACTCCACACAGCGCTGGACAAGTAAAAGGGTGAAGAGTGGCTGGCAGGAAAGATATACTTGGGGCCAAGTTCACTAAGCCCTTCTCTTCCTCACATGGCTCATGAGCCAGTGGGTATGTGGTTAGAGAATTGCTTCATTTCAAAGTTTGAGATAATTTCATAGAATCATTATAATGAGCCCTGCTTTAAACCACTCCCTTCTTCCTCCCACCAAATCCCAGCTCCCATGAGATTTATTAATCCATTCATTAATTATGTATCTTTTGAGCACTCTCCATGTGGTAGGTGCTGTGTGAGACACTGAAATCCAAACTCCCTCTCTTTGGTAAACCAGTTCCAAGGGTTAACCAAGCTTCCCATCGGAAAATTCTTGTGTTGTCCGGCATTTATACATATTTAAGAAAATGTCTTCAATCTGTGTTGGATTCTGTTTTTGTTTTTGTCTTTTAGGTTTTTTTTTTTCTGTTCAAATTTTGTCATATTTGATATTCGTAAGAACCTTGTGAGGTAGACAGGACAAATATAATTATTTATATTTGAAATATTACCAAAAAAGAATTGGATTTTATGTCTTCAATTCATCAACAACGATTTTCACTAATGTTCTCAGGTCATGATAAGTTCTGCAAGAAATAATTTCTATACAGTTGTATAAGATTGAGGTTAATGAATTTCATATATGCATGTTTGTGTAAAATTGCTATTTCCTCTGACAGGTCACAAGCTAAACTCGGTGATTTTTTTTTAAAGATTTTATTTATTTATTTGACAGAGATCACAAGTAGGCAGAGAGGCAGGCAGAGAGAGAGAGGAGGAAGCAGACTCCCTGCTGAGCAGAGAGCCCGATGTGGGGCTCGAACCCAGGACCCTGGGATCATGACCTGAGCCGAAGGCAGAGGCTTTAACCCAGTGAGCCACCCAGGTGCCCCTAAACTCAGCGATTTCTAATCCTTACCACAAGTTTTCAAAACCAGAAGGTATCCCATTCTATAAATGAGCAAATTGAGGCTCTAAGAAGCTGGGTGGGCTCTCCAAGATCACAGAGTGACATAGCAAATATTCAGACCCTGAGTTGATTCCAGTATTATTTCTATTTTCATTTTAGCCTCAGTGAGCCAAAGACTTATACACTTTTCTTGAGGACCCAAGGTTACACATCTTACAAATAAGAAAGCTAGAGTACCTCTTCATTTTTCTTTCTTCTCTCAAAGCTAAGTAATTGCCTATGATTTTTTTTCTTTTTGCCAGCATCCTGATATTAAAGCCTTATTATTTCTTCTTGTCAATTCACACAGAGAAATCTCATTTAATGTTCCATGAAGCCATGCATTCTCATCAGCAGAGCCTGATTCAGTGTGCCCTTCAAGTATTTTGGCTGTTTGCAGCAAGCTAGTAACAAGCTAAGTAACAAAGTCTGACCCGACACCCATAAGATCAATTCATGACCACACACATCTAGTTGCCTTTGTCATTTTTGTTCCCTTGCTAGGGTCCCCTTTGGTATTTTCCAGATTTAGCTGCCAATAAGCTAAGAGAAGCCTCCAGGAGTGAGTGCAAAATTGGGTGCATGAGTTAAAAGGACAGCAGAACTAAATGCATGAAAGGGTGGGCCCTGTGTTGCTGTCCATTGTTCTGAACTAGTATTGTTGACTTCGCTGAGTACAAGGTGGGAAAATGGGGGTGGGTAATAAGGGAGAGAGGGCAATTTCATAGGATCATTTCACAAACTGTAGGCTGTAGATTGGAATGTAAGCTCCAAGAAAACCTATAGATACTGTGTGTCAGAAGAAGAAGAAGGCCGAAATGGAAGTACTTCTATTATTGGAAACTAAATTGGCCACCTATCAGAACAGATACAATCTGTTGTATCTGTTGTTTCCCATCTGAACCCACCAGGCCAATTAATTCTGTGCATATTTCCTAACTGTGTCCCCCTGTCACAGATAAGCATTTCATCATTGTCAGAATCACCATGATAATCATGATCATCACCCATATCCTTGTCCTTCTCCTCCACTTCCTCCTCCTCCTTTGTCCCCCTATCCATATCCCAATGGCCCTCATCAAAATTACATTACTGTGGACCTCCTTCATGCCAGGCACCTGACCGGCACTGATGTCCATGGCAATCCTAGGATGTGAAGACTTGTGTGCCCACTTTATTCATCAGGAAATAGGGGACAGTGAATTGAAATAGCTTTGTCAAGGAGACAGAGCCTGAATTCATAGAACTAGGCTTCTGATCTAAGACTTTTCAACCCCAGAACCGATGTTCTTAATCCCATTGCCACACTTGAACTAGCTCTTAGTCTAGGGAGGAAGGGGATGTATAAAATACAGGAGAAATGCAGGACATCTTGGAGCACAGGGGAATCACCACCTCTTGCTGCACATCTGATGGATGGCTTCCTCAAGGAGTTGCAACCGAGCCAAGTCAAGCAAGACAAACATTTTTCATACAATGTAAAGGGAGATGAGCACTCAAGGCAGTGTGTGAAATGTGTGCAAAGGTACGGGGGCATGCAGTCCTCCAACAAATATGTACTATTTCCTCTGCTCCAGGCACCATGTTAGGAAACCCAAGGATGAACAGAAGACAGAAGAGTGCATCCAGTGTGGGGCATGAACTAGGGGGGATAAAATGGAAGCTTCAAGAACCATCAGGATCTAGAGGAATGATGGGAGGGAAAAAAGCTATTAATAATATTCTTGTATGATGCCTTATGATGCACCTTCACTTGCCTAGATCATGACCTATTACATGGTAGGCACTCAATTAGTTACTAAATGAATAATCTCTGTTGACCTTTAAAATGACAGATTTGCTTGTAATTCCATGAGGACAGAGAACACTCATTCACCCTTTCACCATTTGAATCTGCAGTGGGGCTCCTGAGTCCCACAACTCCAGGCAAAGCAGGTCATATGGCTGTCCATGGGACCACAGTGTGACTAGTGTCCCTACAGATGTACAGCGTAGGGGAGCGGGGTCAGATCTGGTTTAGAAGGTTAACATTTGTGGACTGAATGAGCCACTGAATGAAGACAGCAGGGAGGACATGGAGAGAGATCGCTGTTACCAGTTAACTCTGCTGTGAATCAGCATCTTCTCCCTGCTGGGTGGAGAAGAGACCCACAGTGCCTGCCTCAACACCCCAGCTAGTGAGGGCAGGAGCCAAAAGGGGACCCAGGGCTCTCCTGGTTTGTGCTTTCCTACCACAGCACAAAGTTTCTCTGGGACTTGCATCAGTTTGTGGTTCCCTCCAAGAGGCCAAGGGGGCTGCTTTCCTGGGAAACAGCTGGACTGCAGAGGGTAGCCTTGGCCCCACACAGCTGGCAGCCTCCCAAGACTAGGGTGACAGCAACAGTGAGCTGGTACCGGACCCTCAGTCAGGGATGACATGGGACTGATTGGTGCTGTAAAGCTCTCTCACAAGTGGCTCTGGCTTCTCTTGTTCTTTGAGTAAAGAAAATTTTGAGGTTTAGTGAGTGGATTAGCCAAATACATATTAAGAAAGCACAAAGACTTTCGAGCCTCAATTTTGGCTGAATAAATTTTGTCGCAGATAAAAAGGCCTTGCCTCCCAAACGCTCTTCAGCTACATTTTTTTTACTGTTAGCAGGCAACAACTGAGGCCATGTTGGTTGGTGTATTTGTAGGAGCTAGGGGAGTAAGGTCAGAAGGTCTAGTTGGCCATTTATTAGCTCTCCAGCTGTAGGCAAGCAACGGGGCCCCCCAGCTTTAGTGTCTTCATCTGTGAAAGGAAGCCAATCACTTCTCCACTGCCTGTGGAGAAAGAGTAGACAAAATGGTGCATGAAAAGGGACTAACCCAATGTGGTAATTAACATAGAGCTTGAATTTTGTTCTCAGACTTCATTTTAAAATCCAAATTTACCAATTAGTAACAAGGCAACATGAACTAGAAATAATAACAACAATAATAATGAGAGTAATGGTAGTTAGCTAGCATTTGTAGAAAATATACTATGTACCAAGCACTGTGCTAAATAAAGCTTAACATGGTTTGCCCAAATACACAGGCAACAGTAGTATAAATACTGTTACTGTTGCCATGTTATTGACAAGAGCTGAGATGAGGCAAGTAAGGCTCAGTCTCCTGGTTGAACGTGAAAAGGCCAGGATCTGAACACTGACTCTGAAGTCTACAGCATGGTTTATTAAACTCTAAGCTAAATTGCTTGCTCTCCAGGCCTCCATTTTCTTACTTATAAAATGGGGCTAGTAACACCTGCCCAGCCATGCTGTTAGGAGAATCTGAGCTTCTGTTTGGAAAGCACGGATTACAGCAGTACAAGCTCAGTGAATGGGGTGGTAGGTGTGGTAGGGGGAGGCTGATGATCTGTAACAATGATGACAAGGGCCCCCCACATCTCAGAGATGACGCCCATTACTGGTATTGGACAAGGAAGGTGCTGAACAGACAGGAGACCAGACAGAAGCTGCTTTCTCTTATCCAAAAAAAAAAAAAAAAAAAGAGGGACATCTGGGGGACTCAGTCAGTTAAGCCTCTAGTTCTTGATCTCAGCTTAGGTGATTGATCCCAGGGTCCTGAGTCCAAGCCCTGCACTGGGTTCCAGGCTGGACGTGGAACCTATGTAAAAAAAGAAAAACATCTAACACCTGTAAAACTGTCCCACTTGCCTTTGGGATGGTGTCTTTGAATTCTTTGATTGTTTCTTCATGCAACTGGGGCTTTAACATGAAAAACAAACCTAAGAAATTAAAATGGCCCACTGGCTAAGGAGTTTCCATCATAAGCTGGAGGGGGGTGAAGGCAGTAAAATAGCTCAGTGAAGTTCTCCAGCCCTTCACTTTTTAGCTTTCAGTAAATTGCACTTTAAATAAAACTGTCATGAGCCCCAAGAACACTGAAGGGCCGTTCTGTCTGGAGCCAGAGAGGGCAGCTCAGAGGGCAGGAAGCCCCTTCAAATGACACTCTGTATTCGACTTACTCCAACTTGCTGGCCGCATGTTTCGAGGGAAGCCTCCTATTTCTTGCCCCAAATGGCTGTGCCAAACGAGCAGAAGGGGATGTAACAGGACCCCTGCGATGGGGTAGCTCGAAGAGGGGCTGGTGTGCAGAGATCCTCCATTCTGACCCGAGGACTTTATCCTCTGTCTGCTAACCAGGTCCAACAGGAGCTCTTTTGCTGGGAGCCGCATTTTGAACTTAGCATCCGAGAATGTATAACCCAGCTTTCCTTGGAGACCCTTATCCCCACCATAAAATGCCATTGGTCAGCAACATTTTCAAATCTTAAAGCCATCTGGAACCCACTGTGGTTTTTTGTCTGTTTTTGAGGTATTGAGGATTTCCTAAATACCCACCCCCCTCCCTTCCCTTTTGTTTCCGCTGTGCCTGGGGTTTTAGTGCCTCCATTAAGGGAACTTGGAAGCTGCAGAATACCGATTCCTAATTCACCCTCTCCCTGTGCCTTCTGTGACAGTGTTTTGAAACAGAAAATGCGAATGTGTGTTGCAGGGCCTTTCAGGTGGAGCCCGATTCTCTCCCTCCCCATCTCACCGTCTAGCCACAGGCCCCACTGCGGAAGCCCATACTTGCCACCCTCTCTCTGGCCTCGGGTCTCACAAATGTCCCCTATCTGTCGTGCGCCCGCACCTGTTTTCTACATCTGGCTTTCTCCGAGAAGGTCTCTGTGCCCCCCAAGCCCAGTTCAGTTTCCCCCACTGCCTGCACCCAGTGCTGTCCTGTCACAGCCGTTATTGTCTGTTTCCTTGTCCGATTTTTCCTTAAGACTGTGGAGCCCATCATGGCAAGGCCTGTGTCTGTCTCACTCATTTACGTGACCCATTGTAGGCACACAGCAAATGATTGCTGGATCCATTTGGGAGCCGGTGAATGAAGACTTGTCCATGGAGAAAAGGTGCGCCATAGTAGAGTTGATTTTAATGTCCCTGACCCCTGTCCTCGGTGCCACATGAAGCCACCTAGGCATCATACTAGCCACCCAGATGAGGCCACGGGGGATCCTCTCTGTGGCTTCTCTCTAAACCTAAAGTTACTCCAAAGAAAGAGGTTTATTCAAAACAACAATGACAATTAAAAATAACAAAACAGATGGGGTGCCTGGGTGGCTCAGGGGTTAAAGTCTCTGCCTTGGGCTCAGGTCATGATCTCAGGGTCCTGGGATCAAGTCCCGCATCTGGCTCCCTTCTCAGCAGGGAGCCTGCTTCCCTCTCTCTCTCTGCCTGCCTCTCTGCCTGCTTGTGATCTCTGTCTGCTAAATAAATAAATAAAATCTTTAAAAAAAAATAACAAAACAGAACCACCCAGGCTTTGGGCATCAGGGCTGAGTTCACTAACCTTAGCTCAGACACTCATTAACCATATAGAATGTTGATGCAAGGGGCGCCTGGGTGGCTCAGTGGGTTAGGGCCTCTGCCTTCGGCTCAGGTCATGATCTCAGGTCCTGGGATCGAGCCCCGCATCGGGCTCTCTGCTCGGCATTGAGTCTGCTTCCTCCCCTCTCTGCCTGCCTCTCTGCCTACTTGTGATCTCTGTCTGTCAAATAAATAAATAAATAATCTTTAAAAAAAAAAAAAAAGAATGTTGATGCAAAAGGAACCCACCTTTTTAAAAATTTTAAAGCAAAAGGAAAGAAGTTGTATTTGAGCCCAAGTTAGGATAGCCCAGGGTACTCAATCTTCACAAAGAAGAGGAAGCTCCAAGGAAGGAACATTTGGAGCAAGGTTATTGATGTGTCTTGTTTTTGTTTGTTTTTACATAGTTGCAAATCATCCTGACCAAAGATATTCCAGAAAGTTACAGACTTGATGCTTTTAGCATGTGCAAGGCTATATGACTTTAATCTTCTGGGAATCAGGGAGATTTTCTCTTATCTTTATATTTGGAATGTTCCTTTTTGGTTATTTTTTTAACAAAGCAGATGTACAGTATGAGTCGGGGCAGAAATAGAGCCCATGCTTCGAGGTTTTGCAGAGTCATTTTAACCTTGGTAAATGTTCGAGTATAGCCTCCCTAGGGGCACAGAAGCGAGGCCCGTAAACATGAAAAGTTGAGAATATCCTTTCCTTTATCAGACCTAAGCAAACCGGACCTTGGGTTTTGTCCTGCTCTTCCGGGGCGTGGCTCCAAAGCCCATGGTAAGTACGGGCAGTAATCGAGACAGAGTCTGCACATTGCTGTGCACGGGGCTTGGAAAGATGCTAACATGATGAGATCTAGCACACTCTGGGTTCAGCGCACTTTTCATATTCTTTTATCTAGCATTCCTTCTAATTTGTCCACCATTCCCTCTGCCCATAAATGCATCCAGTGTTTACTCATCAACTCAGTTCAATCCAAAAATATTGTCACCTACACGCCGTGGACCTAGGTGTAGTGACAGCAACGTGAGTGGGAAAGAATACAGTCTGGTCCACACCCTGGGGACAGCGATATTCAAGTGGGATTCGGGGAAGGCAGACCACAGATGATTAAATGATGAGTTCTATAGAGAAGAGAGCAGGTATTCTTAGCCCAGCCTGAGCGCTGGAAAAAGCTCCCGAGAGGGGTTGATAGCTCAGCTGAATCTCTGAAGATGAATAAGTTTAGCCAGGCAACTAAGTATGGAAAAGGTATTTCAGGTAGAGGGAACAGCAGGAGCAAATGCACGGGGGCCAGTCCAGTTTTACTGAAGGGGTGAGCTACAGGTAGGAAGTGGTGGGACCTGAAGCTGGAGATGGAGGCAGGAAAAGATCAAGGGGCCTTATGTGTATGGCAACAGACTAATTTGCCATCAAGATGATGGGGACCCATCAAAAGGTTTTAACAGAGGAGGATGGGCTCCAATCAGCATTTTAGATACATCCTTGGCATAGATTTCATTTGTAGGTTTCTTCAGATAGCCCTTTGTTTGTTTGTTTGTTTGTTTTCATTGTTGTTGTTTGGGTTTTTTTTTCTTTTTTAAATTTTTTTTTTTTTCAGTGTTCCAAGATACATTGTTTATGCAGCACACCCAGCACTCCACGCAATACATGCCCTCCTTAATACCCACCACCAGGCTCACCCATCCCCTCCCACTTCCCTTCCCTCCATAACCTTTGAAAGAACATTCCCTCTAGGTCATTAATCCCAGAAATCCATTCATTTGTTTTATTCAGTGCTAGTTTGGCAAATACTTATTGAGTACTTACTAAGAGTAAAGGGTCATTCTGGGGCCCGTGAGCTTTGCAAAGATAAGTGTGTTTTTCTACCTGCCTTCAAAGAGTTCACAAACTGTTGGGGAAGATGGAGCATCTACTTGAGTAATTATGGTGGGACCCAGGAAGTGGTGAGAGGCATGAGGCTATATGAGATACGCCGCTGAGGTGCTGTAAGACATGTTTCCCAATCGATTGCTTGGACCAGGTGCTGAGCTGACCATACAGTAGGCCCTCCAGGCGATTCATGAAATAGGGACTCCCCGGAGATACTCTTTCAAGGGGGCAGGTTCAGAAGTCCCCAGGACATTCCAAGGCACAGCCAGACCTAAGAATATTACCAAATGAGGTCTGAGAAGGGCGACATTTTAGGCTATAGGAGAGACTAGCCAGGGAAGAAGTGTTGAGGCCCAGGGATTCATTTGGTAGAACCAGGGATCTTCTAGAGCTGGGGTACCAGAAGAGGCAAGTGGGTGAGAGACGAGATGGTGATCCAAGAATTCAGTCCTTGAAATTGATGTGCTGGAGATGGTCCACTTATCTATAATGACAAAGACTAAGATGGATGCATGCTGAGTGGCGGCTGAGATGGGGGAAAGACAAGATCATTAGGAATGAAACCATCCTGTTGGGAAGGTTATCTATATGGATTCTAAATCTGCTTACTGTCCTGGGAGTGGTCCTGGAGGGAAAAGGAGCGTGATGGGCACTAAAAACTTCAGTAAATGAAGGATAGTGGCCAGGAATATTAAAGACCTCTTCAGTAGGGAGCAGTGGGTTTGGTGGGTACACCATTAGTAGGAGCTGGTGTGTGTGAACAAGAAATGATGCACAAGCCACAGCGAGGAGCTAAGAGAACACTTCATCACCCCTGCCCCCATCAGCCTGGCTCAGGGATAGAGGAGTGTAGAAGACGAAAGCCATGCTTGGGAGAGCATCAGGGGAAGCTGGGTCTTGAGGGGAGGTGTGAGTTTGAGTTAGAGCAGAGAGGTGGAGGGCATTAGCGATTTTGCTAACCACTGACTGAGTTCCAGACAGCTACATGGAAGTGTTGGGAGGTAAGGGAAGGGTGAGAAATGGGCTCCACTGGGGACATTAAAGAGGCCTGCGGGAGATGGAGCCCTTTGTTAATGGTCTAACTTGGCTTTCTGGTGATGACCAAGGTAAACAGAGATGGGAGGCATGGTGGCTGTTGCCTTAGGGAAGCAGGAGTCGTTGGTTCACCAGTGCCCACTAGTAAGAAGTGGGGCTTCAGGCAGCTCTAACAGTGATGCAGGGGGTGTTGTGGGGAGGGGGGCTTGGTAGTTTTATTAGGACTACGCAGGACATAGGGGGCTGCTCAGAAAGTCAGCAGTGGGCATCGTCACAGTTGGACAAGGAGGGATTTTACGGGTAGCCCAGGGAGCTCTAGATCTTTCCTTCCTGACATGCAGCGTGGAGGTCACCACTAGAGGAGAAGCAGACTTACCAAGAACACCTGCCAGGGCCCAGAAGCTCATGAGGCTTGAGCCGGCTGGGAACTGAAACCTGATAGCCCCAGGTGGCGGGCATCATTAGCCCCATTTTACAGATGCAGAGAGATTCAGTAGTTTGCTCGAAGTCACACATCTAGCAGAGCCGGGACTCTTGCCCATATATAAACTGAAGGATGAAAAGTGCTAATTTGGCCTGATAGGAAATGGGGTGGGAAATCATTGATTCTTACACCTTTATGATGGAAGCTTTTAAGATTTCTGTCCTGTGTCTGTTCAGAGGGCAGGTAGGAGGATTCACAGTCCTTCTCTGCTCTCTTGTTCCTACCCCTTCCTTGGGGGCTTTGGAATTAATCACTGGTACCAGGAACATTGGCTGTTTTGCCATCATTATAGCTCTTGTAGTAGTGAAGTTTGGATCGAAACTCTTTTATTCATGAAGGATGACTCAGATGCTATTCTTAATCGACTTTTCTTTCTTTCCATCTTAGGAAAGGTTTGACAGCTATTACTGCCTCTTTTTCTGTGCTCATAATTTCTTAGCTTCTGCTGCCTTTCTCTGGGCTTTGGATTTTGAGTCTGCATTTTTCTTTAAGGCTCTTTCATTTGCTTATCAGGAGAAGAATGTGCAGTGTATGGTAAACACTGGCCATTGATGCTGCCATTGTCCCTCCCTCCCGGAAGGCAATATTCAGCAATTTGCAGACATTCAGAAATGAGTCATTTTTTTTTTATTAAATCAAGAAAAATGCATCAAAACAGTGGCTTCTCTCTTTGGAACTTATTTTGTGTATATTTTATGACGGAGACTGCCAAGACAGGAAACTGCAGGAAGGCTGTAGCAGCTTTCTCTACTCTTTTCTAACCCTGGAGTCAGAACATGGGATTCCCATTTGCAGATCTATTTTGAAAGGGTGTAGCACTGAATTGTATTTTGTTGCCTGGTTCTACATCTTCGTATCACCTTTAAATTATGTTAAGTCAGAACTACTTTGAAAATGCAAGATACACAGTCACAACATCCTATAACCTTAAGACATTTTTAAAATCCCATTAGAGCCATGCATGAGATCCAATGTTTTGCTCATCTCTGTGTAAATAACAAAATGTCTTGAGAGAGTATTTCACTTTTTGGATTTTCCATATTTATTTATTTATGGAGAGAGTTTTTTAAAAGGTAAACGCAGATTGGTTCCTGGAATTATTATTTGTTTGTTAAGAAATATGATTAGAGGTATATTTGTTATATCATTTCTAAAGTAAGTGTGACATAGGCAAAATTGATTATGAAATATCTCTGAGATAATAGAAGAATTGTAAATTAGAGCTTAATTTACAAATAAGGCAAGTTAGCAGAAGGGGGAAGATCAGTTCTATGGTCAGACAGACTTGGATTCAAATTCCTAACTTCTAACTCTGTAAGCTAGGGGAAGTTTCTCAATTTCTGTGTATCTATCCACCCATCTGTAAAATGGGGCAGTAACAATAGCTCTGTAGGTTTATTGTAGAGATTATACATAAGAGTCGTCAATAAGGATGATAGGGATAGGAGAAAAGGTGTAGTTATCAATTCTCTGAAACTGGCAAAGTAGAAAAAGATTTCCCAGGAAGCTAATAGTATAGTACGTATATTCTTTTGATCAAATATTAGTTTGTTTCTTAAAAAAAAAAAATAGCAGGAAAAAAAAATTCTAAATGCACCAACCAATTCTTGGCTTTAAGAAGTCCAGGATAGAGCATGGATTCTGGACCCAGATTGTGTGAGTTTGAATCCCAGCCTTGACCATTCCTTACTGTGAACTTGGACAGGTTTTGTGGGCTTTCAGTGCCTCAATATTCTGGTCTGTATCTTAGGAAAACACTGGGCTAGACATAAGGCTTAAATGAGTTAAGTGCTTAGACCAGAGCCTGGCACATGGTAATGTCATATTATGTGTGTGTGTGTGTGTGTGTGTGTGTGTGTGTGTGTGTGTGTGTGTGAAAACTAGGCATAAATGCTTACTTTTGTTATCGTTTCTTAGATTTGTATAAAATAAATATTGAATGAGAGACATGTCTCTGATGGAGTCTTGTCCTCTAGTTGGGCTAAATATATTCATGTAAATATAATAATATTGCATTTAAGGAACCGACGACATTCAGGCTTGTAACTGTTTCACACTGGCCTTCCCATGTGTCTAAAATAGCAGTATCTTTGTACTCTTGGCTGGTTGCTACCTCCTTGGTCAATTTCCATATCAAAGAGATAAACCCTTTGTGTTTAGAGGACACCCCTATCTTTTATCTCCGGTTGTTCCCACAACATCTCTGAGATTGTTTTGGCCTTTGCCTCCCGGATGAGGTATTTGAAGTCCTCCCAGTCTAGATCTCAAGTGCCCATGCTGTCTTCAGGGCTGTTTTCAGGGTCATCTTCTGACATTACAGCAACTGGAGAATTTGTTTCTGTGAGCCTTCTAAGCTGCCCTTAGCAAAAAACAAAACAAAACAAAAAAATTCTGTATAGTTACAGCTCATGAACCTGCTAATTTTTCTAAGTGTTCATTCATCAATTAATTCACCAAACATTTTGTGAGGTCCAGCGCTAGTAATGGGGGTACGAAGATAAATAAGACACTGTCCCCATCTTGAAGGGCTGCTGAAGGATTTGTCCATCAGGGATTCATTCATTCACCAAATTTTTACTGAGCATCTGCTGTGGGCCAAATATGCTTCCAGGCACTGGTGGTAAGGCAATGAAGGATCCTGACAAGGCTCCTGTTCCCAGGGAGCTTACAACCTGATGGAAGGAAATAAGCCATAGGTCGGGTGCTGGTAGGTGCTATTAGGAAGAACCAGAATGTATTTCTCAGTGTTTTTTTGCTGGAGACAACCAAATCTGGTGTTGCCAGTTTGAGCAGAAAGGGGTTTATGATAGGTTATTTTAGGAATTTCCAAAGGGGCTGAGGAGGAGCTTATATGCCATGGGTAAGGGAGGAGTCTCAAGTCAGTGTGGGATTATTCCAGTAGGAACACATTCGAGCTGCTGCCCTCTGCCCAACACTGGAGCATCTCTAGCTGCGCTTCCGCTCCCAAGATCTGCTCTCCTGTGAGCCGCAATCCCCTCTGGAGCTCATCCCTCACTCCTCCCTGGATGCCTCTGCTTGGCAGAGTTCTAGCCGAAAGAGCTCCTGGGAAGTGTAGTTCTTAGCATTTCAGGATCTGGCTTAGGGGAAGATTTGCTAGAAAGAAAAATTAATTAAAACTTTCCGATGACCCCGAATCCCATTCTAATTATCCCCTCCCCTTCTTTGGTCATGCCAGCTTCCTAAAAACAAAAAAGTTAGTCATTTATTTTTCCCTCCCCCTCCCCATCATTCTGGGTGCCCCCTGCACTTTGGCTGCTGCAGTGACATTCTTTGGCGATGTCCATGGAATGGTTTCCATCTTGACTGAGTCCACCAGACATCTTTCCATCTTTATCTTTTTTTTTTTTTTAATTTTTATTTATTTATTTGACAGAGAGAGTGAGAGAGCACAAGCAGGGCAGACAGTAGGGAGAGAGAGGGAGAAGTGGACTCCCTGCCGAGCTGGGAGCCTGATGCCGGGCTCCATCCCAGGACCATGGGATCACGACCTGAGCTGAAGGCAGATGCCTAACCATCTGAGCCACCCAGGCACCCCCCATCTTTATCTTCTTAGAACCTCTCTGCTACACCACTGCTGGGCCCTCATTTCTCATTAATACTGTCCACCCCTTCTCTTATTCTCTTGATTAACTCTGACCTCTTTGTGTCTGCTCAGACTTTTTTCTTGCCCTCTGTTGTTGTCCCTTGGCTCTGATGCCAGGACAGATTCTCCTAAGTGATCCCATCTAGCCCTGTGGTCTCGACAACCACTTAGAATAGCCAGAGTTAAAATTTAGTGGGCACCTATTATTGCCTTCTGAATGCTTTATGTGTACTTATTAATTGAATCCTCATAATAGGTGTATTCATTTCCAGCATAGTTCTGCTTCACCAAGTGACCACAAATTGAGTAGTTTAAAACAGAACAAGGTTATCATCTTATAGTTGCAGAAGCCAGATGTCTAAAATCAAGGCGTTGGCAGGACGGCATTCCTTCTGGAGACTCTAGGGAAGAACCTGTTTCCTTGCCTTTTCCTGCTCCTGGAGGCTACCTGCATTATGGCTTCTGGACCCTTCCTCCATCTTCCAAAGCAGTACACAGCATCTTCAACCCCCATACCCTCATCTTTGTTTCATTGACCCACCTTCTTATCTCTTGCATCCCACTTATAAGGGCCCTTCTGATTACATTGGGCCCACCCAGATAATCCAGGATCATCTCCTCATCTGAAGATTCTTAACTTAATTATGCCCACAGAATGTATTTCTGTGTTTTTTGCTGGAGACTGAGGGGCCCACCTTCTGGCTTGCAAGGTGACATTAACAGATTTCAGGGATTAGGATGTGGCCTTCTTTAAGGGGCCATCATTCTATCTACCAAAACAACCCTATGAGGTGGAGTACAATTACTGTCCGAGAGAAGGCAACAAACACAGAGAGGTTAGGTCACTTGCTCAGTGTCCTAAAGCCCATAAATGGCAGGACTGGAATTTAAACTTAGGCAGCTAGATTCCAGGGTTCATATTTCTAAGCTCTGTGCTCACCAAGAAATGAATAACTACCAATTTAAATTTCTAACCCCCCGAAGATTCCCATACATAACTAACTACCTGTTAGATGGCTTCCCTAAGAAGGTAAACCACATCCAAAACTCAGCTGATCATCTTTCCGCAGTACTTTTATCTTCTTTCAGTCCTCAGTCTTAGTTTCAGGGACCAGCATCCATCCTCTCTCCCAATTTAGAAACAAGGGGATCATCCTGGAGTCCTCCCTCCCCTCTCTGGGTCTGGCTCATGCCACCCCCTGCACATTTCTCTTCTCCATTCCTACCAACATTGCCCAAGTCCCATCTTTCATCGTTTGTACTTGGCCCTTTGAGTTGTCTCCTAATTTGTTCCTGGTCTCTAATATGCATGAAATATAAATCAAAGTCTGTCCTAACCCTGTGTCAAATTCATCAGCAACTTCCCATCAACTCTGAAGATTAAGCCCAATTACTTTAAGGAGACTTGTCCTCGACTTTCTTCTCCAGCCTTCCATTCTGAACACTGGGGCTTTAGCAACAAGGACTTGCTTGTCCTGGTCTACACCATGCTGCTTCATACTGCCAAGCCTTCTCTGTTTCTGCTCTTCTTGATGCCGGGGTCACCTTTCCTGCCACCTTCACCTGCCTGCCTCTTCCAGCTAAGTCATCTTTAGGGAGCCTTCTTTGCACCCCCACTGGCATCATGACCCTTTCTCCATGTTCTCACAGACGTCACATTGTATATCTGATAACTGTCTCTCCTACAGGAAAGTGATCAGGTTGTGTCTGCTCCTTCGTTCCACTAGCTCTGGAAGTTCAGGAATACTTAATCATCATGGTAACCCTTGTACATTGACATAGCAGGAAACCAATGAACACTTTGAGGTGATATGAGTTAAATTGTGAATAAACAGGAAAGTGCTAATTCCAGAAATTGGGAGAGAGATGGGCTTTCCAGGCAGAAGAAAGAGTACACTCAAAGGCCCGGGCATGAAAAGGCAGAATAGGTGGGAGAACATGGCTAATTCAATGAGGCCAGAAGGAAGAAAGCATGTTGGGGAAGGGCCCACTATCATGGCTGAAATGAACAGAGTTGGGCTTTGGAAAGGCATTATGTATAAGCAAAAGAGTTTACATTGATGTGAAAGCTTTGGGGAAGCCACATTGAAGAACTTCAAACAAGGGATAGGCCCGATCACACGTGTGTTTTTTATCCACTTTGTCTAATAGCTGGATAAGTGGTGGGTTGGAGGGACCCAGAGTAGAAGCAGACAGACCACAAGGAGATCACAGGTCATTACAATGCATGAGGAGGACTCAGAGGCAGGGGCCCTGGCATGAAGAAGGGACAGGCTAGTGGGCTCCTTAAGAGTTGACATCAGTGGGGTGTCTGAATGGTTCATTTAGCTAAGTGATCTTATCATCATTATATTCCCTTAAAAATATTAACTGCTGACCACATCACACTTATGTGATGGCTACTGTAAAAATACTATGTTACGAGAAGGTAGAGCAGTTGGAATACTATGTACTATTAGGAGTAATGTGAGATGGTACAGCTGTTATGGGAAACAGAATGGTGGTTGCTCAAAAAAATTGAACATGGAATTACCATATGACTTAGTAATTCTACTTCTGGGCAAACACCCAAAAGCATTGGAAGCAGGGTTTCAAAGAAAGATTTGCATATCCATCTTCATAAGAGTGTTATTTAAAATACCTAAAAGGTGGAAACAAGACAAGCCTCCACCAACAGATGAATGGATAAGCAAATTGTGGTAGATACATACAATGGCCTATTATTCAACCTTAAAAAGGAGAAAATTTTGCCACATGCTACAACATGAATGAATCTTGAGGACACTGTGCTAAGTGAAATAAGCCAGACACCAAAAGACAATTATTGTATGATGCCACTTATATGAGGTACCTGGAGTAGTCAAAATCATAGAGATAGTGGGGTGCCTGGGTGGCTCAGCTGTTAAGCAGCTGCCTTCAGCTCAGGTCATGATCCCAGGGTCCTGGGATTGAGCCCCACATCAGGCTCCCTGCTCAGTGGGAAGCCTGCGTCTCCCTCTCCCACTCCCCCTGCTTACATTCCCTCTCTTGCTGTCTCTCTCTCTCTCTGTGTGTCAAATAAATAAACAGAATCTTTTTTTAAAAAAATCATAGAGACAGAAAGTAGAATGGTGGTTGCTGGAGGTAGAGGGTAGGGAGAGTAGATAATTATTGTGTAAAGGCTGTGGAATTCTATTTTTGCAAGATGAAAAGGTTTCTGGACATTTGCAACAACGTGAGTGCCCTTAACACCACTGAATTGTATGCATAAAATGATTAAGATGGTGAATTTTAGATTATGTGTTTCTAACCACAGTTTTAAAACTATGAACCACTGAGGTATGCATAGCTCTTTGCTTTGATCCTTATAATAACCTTGAACTGTTAGAAAGGTCCCATTTTATAGTGAGGAAAGTAAGGCTCAGGGAAGAAAAGTGAATTGCCCAAGGCACATAACTAGAAAATGGGGAAGCAGAGCCTCATGCTTGGATCTCCTGCTTCCATGCCCAATGCTGGCTTCCCTCACATCAGGGGAGAGAAAGGATAGTTGAATTAATTTGACCTCTGGCTGAGAGACATGCAAGAAATCAAGACTCAGCAATTCATAGGGGGAAAAATACTATAAATGTGTGTGTGTGCGTGCGTGCGTGTGTGTGTGTGTGTGTGTGTGTTTGAGTGAGAGTGAGGGAGGGAGGGTGAACTGGGAGAAGAGCATTTAAGAATGCTCCCAGACACCTGCTTCATGCTCCTTCAATTTCCCTCCCTCCCTAGATCTTCAGAGGGGCAGGTGTGAGTCAACTGTAAACACGGTGAGAAAAGGTCACCCAGCATTCCCTCAGATGACAAACTGAGAAGTGACTGGCATGGATTGTCTGTCTACATAAAACTCAGCCCTGTAAGACGACCAGGGGAAGACAGTGGCTCTCTTCGAAATAGCTCCAGTAGCTGTCCTCTCACACTCTACCTCCACCCCTTCCTAGCTCCTGGGAAGATGAAAGATGACAAAATGTGCTTACAAAACTAAATTAGACCTAGTGAGAGAAAAGGGGAGCAGCGGGAACAGCTCTGAGCAGGAGTCAGGCACAATCCTACTTGCCCAGACCACCAGCTCCCCATGTAAGTCCGGGCACATCCTTCCTCAGCCCCAAGGGTTGGGCTGCTATTCCTACCACCATTTTCCATTACTGAATTCATACTAAATTTAGAAGGTAGAGCACACTCTCCCAAGGGGAGTCAAAAATACAAAAAGGATCAGCTAGCCTCTTCAAAATAGCTCTTGTTCATCACGGGCTTACTGCCATTATGATGGACACTTCACATATATTAGCCCTAACCCTTCTACTACTTGAAAACTTTTTATCATGAGACTACACTGAGAGGTGTTATCATAATTCTCAGAGTATTTGCCTAGATGATAAAGAACAGAGACAGTATTTGTCTAGTTCCAAAGTTAAATTCAACAGCCAAATTATATAGAACTATGGAAGCATGAGGAGACAGGGACGAAGTTAGCTCTACCTGTCAATCCCCAGGAAAATCTGCATGGAGAAAGGTGGGCACCAAAGTTGCAAGAAACCAATTGACAAGGAGACAGAGGGTGCATTTTGTGAAGTAAGAACACTTAAGCAAAGTCAGGGTGGTGGAGAATGCAGATTTCTAGAAACTGGTAAATAATCCTGTTTGGCTTAAGGGTAGTTGTGTTGGGCTGTAGTTGGAGACCAGAACTCCACAAGATGATGAAGAACTTTGAATGCTGTACTAAGAGGGTTAGAACTTACTTTTTTTAAAAGATACTATTACATTTTTAAAAAAATTTTGTTGTGTTATGTTAGTCACCATACATTACATCATTAGTTTTTGATGTAGTGTTCCATGATTCATTGTTTGTGTATAACACCCAGTGCTTCCTGCAATCCGTGCCCTCCTTAATGCCCATCACTGGGCCTACCCATCCCCCCATCCCCCTCCCCTCTAAAACCCTCAGTTTGTTTCTCAGAGTCCACAGTCTCTCATGGTTCGTCTCCCCCTCTGATTTCCCTCACTTCACTTTTCCTTTCCTTCTCCTAATGTCCTCCATGCTGTTCCTTGTGTAGAACTTACTTGTATAGGCAACAACTCACCACCAAAAATTTATATCAAGGGATTTATCTGCAATGATCAATATTGTCTCCTTTATAAGTATTTGTTACATGTTGTGAAGAAGTTAAACATATCGGAAGTATTTATTTTTGTTTTATCTTACATAGACCATTGCATCTCCAGTGCATCTACTGTAGATGCACTACGTTGCATCTATAGTGTCGGCTGCTGCCGACAGCACCTACCAGGTGAGCGATGGCTGGTGTACCCGTGCCAAGAATCCCTTACATGCACAATGATGTCAGCTAACCACACCAGTTTTTTTCCTAGAATAATAAGACTTTTGTTTTGTTTTGTTTTCTCTCATGCTTTAGGAAGGGTTAAGAAACTTCAAGGAACTTCGAGCCAAATTTCAAAAGTTTGATATGCCATCGCCTCCAGGACCTAATAAATTCTCAGCGGGTGTTTCTCAAAAGGGTGACATTGGAAACACACAGTCAACAAGAATTTTGGCCAATGGGAAACCCCTCTCATCCAACCACAATTTGCTCCCACTATGTTCTAGTGCCGAATCCCAGCTTCTTAAACACCAGGAAACGAACCTGGCCCAGAGGAGTGAGATTCAGAAATGTTCAAATTCCCTAGGACCTCTGGAAAGGTCTCCTCATCCTGCAGTAAATTCCCATACAAGTTCTCCACTGTTAGACCGGACCCTGTCAAATGCTGAGATAACCAACAAGAGGAGAGTCACAGTGAATGATAGCTTCAAAGATAAGCTCTGGAACTGGGAGAAGTTTTCATCTCAGAAAAGTGAGTCGTCTTCAGCCTCTCTCCTTGCCAGGTGCACTTGCAGGATCTGCCATGCAGAGGAGCAGAAAAACAGAGGGCTTCCTCCAAAGGAGCCCAGGATAATGCTGGAAATAAAAGGAACACAGACCTTGCCTTCCCAGAGGCACTTGGTGGCCCAAAGAGAATTACTTACCTCTCCTGAAGATCCCACTTTTCTACGTTTTCAACATGGCAGGAAGAGCCTAGGAAACCCTCTTCCTGAGAAGAGCCCAGTGAGGGGCTCCTGCCAGCTTGTCTATGAGAGTGAACTTGCCAGTCAGGCCCCAGGTGAGATGTAATCCCTGTGGCCCCAGGGGAGGGGCCACTGCATTTTTCTGATTTAGAGCCTGCTGATGGTTGTGTATGATCTGGGTGAATTTTGCTCAAATGCCAGGGCAGGTTTGGGTAAAGTGCTTACTCTCCTGGAATTCTATTGAAAGGCAGTTTGGGCAAGCTTGGGTTTGAATCCTAGCTCTTATTCTTACAACATGAATGAACTTGGACAGTCTACTTTATTTCTTACAGCCTGTTCTGCTGTCCTGTAAACTGGATGTATCACCAATCTGTCCCAGCTTGGTAAACAGCACAACCATCCTCCTAGTGGCTCAGGCCAAGCACTTAGGAGCCATGCTCTATTCTTCTCTCCCCCTCATTTTTTGCATCCACTCCATCAGCAAGCTCCTGGTTCTACCACCAAAATGTGTTCTGTATCCCTCCGCTTCGGTCCATTTCTGCCCTCTGTCCTATCTATACCACTGCCATCTCTCACCCGGACCACAGTGGTGCAGCTGGTTTCTTTGCTTCCAGCCTCTTGCCCCTTCCTACCCTGTTCTCCTCACAGTCACAGGGATCCTCTAAAGCACAAATTAGATCACACCACTCCCCGGCTCAAATTCAACTCAAGCCATCTTACACCAGCTGATGCCATTTGGCCCTTCCTACCTCTCTTACCCTCTCTATCACATTGGCCTTCTTGCTTTTCCTAGATAAACCAAGCTAGTTCCACCCCAGGGCCTTTGCACTTGCTGATCACTCTGCCTGGCACATGTTTTCCCCAGGTCTTTGATATCTCACTCCCTCACTTCATCATGGCTTCTGCTGAGTGTCACCTGTCATGAGTGGAATTTGTAAGTCGCCAGCTAAAATGACCACCCCACCCCCCGAGTCTCTGTCTCTTTATGTTGCTTTAGTTTTTTTTCTTTATAGCCCATCCTTACCCAGTATCTTGTTACATATCTGTTTGTTTACCTCAGTAAAATGTAAGTTACATAAGGATAAAAACTGCCTTCTTTATCACCATATCCCCAGCACCTAAAAGACCAAGGCCAGGTTCAATAGGTCCTCAAAAACTATTTATTAAGAATACCTGAATGAATGGGTGGACAGATGGGTGGGAGGAGGGATCTCCTGCTTACAACCATATATGGTTTCTCTCCATATTTGGAACAGAATCTAAACTACTGATTACTGATTTCACGGCTTTGCACCTTCTGGGCCCTGCTTAGGCATCTCACTTACTGTTTCTTGTCTCCTTCTTGCTCACGAGTGGACACACTTGGTTTCTTGATATTCCATGAAGAGACTTTGTTATGCTCAGAACATTTCCATTTGCTGTTCCTCTTCCTAGAAAAATCTTCTCTGAGCTTCTATAGCTATGTTTAGGTCTAAGTTCACATGAAACTTTCTCAGATAATCCTTCTCTAACCTCTTTATCTAAACACCACTGCTTCACCGTCTGCAGGTCGGCAGTTGACAGTGTTTCCTATCAGCCCGTTTTCTTTCTTTCATGGAACTGACAGGTCTCTGTAATTACCTGGTTTGTGTGTGTGTTTCTCATAAGTCTCTTCCTATTAGAATGAACATTCCTGAGGGCAAGGCTCTGTTCTTTTGTTTGTTTGTTCTTGTTCTTAACTCTATACCCAGCTTCTAGAACAATGCCTGGACTTTAGTAGATAAATTGTTACTGATGAAGGGATAGGAAAGAAGGATGAATGGGAGGAAGGAAAGAAGGATGGATTGCCTACCTGACAGAACTGTTGAGGGGATTAAATGAGATGACCCATGCCCATCTCTTAGCACAGCACCTGGTAAAAAATTGGTAAGGGATCATTCATTTTCACTACATTTTCTCCTTAATTTGATAAAGACTGGAATTTCTGACATCAGGACTTCTAATTAAAGCCTAAGAAGAGAGGAGCTTGGTCCTGACTACTGTAACCCCTGCTGAAGGGGCAAGAAGGAAGCTTCCCTCCCCTGCCTCTCTCCCCAATCCTGGCTCCCAGAGGGCAGCAGGGCTCTGAGGAATTTGAACTGAGGGACTTGTAAAACACTGGCCAATGTCTTTATTTTTGGCCTGGGTGGTCCATGCAGTATTACATGAACCCCAAATGAAGGCATTTGGATCATATAAGGTTTTGTGCTATTTTCAGTGTAAGAGGCAGATATGATTTTCATTTATAATATTGGAATTTCTGTTGGAGTTTGACTTCTGAGTATAGAAGGACAAAATGTATGAAATTGAGACTGTCCTGGAAAATTCCAGAACACAAAACTGTTATGCCCAGATCGCAGGACCACCACCAAGAAGACCACCGAGAGCCAGACGTTCTGAAATGCAAAAGCAAGGCTTT
>RCUC01154375.1:0-54261 GCA_003697995.1 Taxidea taxus jeffersonii
CCCCCCCCCCCCCGCTACTGCTTGCAGCACAACACCTGGGTCTGGGTCTTCATCATCCCTGATTCAGATTGCTGTAACCAGTCTCCTCGTTTCTGGTCTGAAGCCCCCAGCAGTCTTCTCAGCATGGCAGTCTCAATGACCCTTTAAAGCAAGTTCAGACTGCCTCATGTCACTCCTCTGCTCACATGAATGTGGATCACATCTCACCACTTCCATAAAATCCTGCATGACCTGTGGCTGTACCCCTTCTGACCTCAACTGAGCTTCCTTCCTTTAACCTTTCCCTCCAGGAGGGAAGCATCCCCTTTTCCCCCACCTCCCCAGAGCTCATGACTAACCTCCCCCCACCCTTGGGGCTGCGTTATCACCTTCTCAGACAGAGCTTTGTCAGATCCTCCCTACTTACCCCTCACACCTGCTAACCCTTTTAACCCCAGAATTTTTCACCACTGGTAATGCCTTATATTTAGCATATTCTCCTTTTTTTGTCTGTCCCCTGACCCCCAAAGTATATAAATTCCATTCTGAGAAAGCAGGGATTTTTTTTTAAACATTCTTTTTTTTTTTTTTTAAGATTTTGTTTATTTATTTGACAGACAGAGATCACAAGTAGGCAGAGAGGCAGACACAGAGAGAGAGAAGGAAGCAGGCTCCCTGCTGAGCAGAGAGCCAGATGTGGGGCTCCATCCCAGGATCCTGAGATCATGACCCAAGCCAAAGGCAGAGGCTTTAACCCACTGAGCCATCCAAGCGCCACCCCCCCAACCTTTTTTTAACATTATTTTTTTAGAAAGCAGGGATTTTGACCCATATTCAGTTGCGACCCCATCTAAGGAGTCCTAGACACATAGATGTTTCTCAAAAATAAATGAAGGATTCCTAAGTTTGTGAACCCTGATCTAAGCAACATCCTTACCTGAGCCAACTACTTTTGAAAATGTGGTTGGCTTGTGGAGTTCCGTTTGATGCAGTTTGCAATCATCTGAGGGAAAGAGTTTCCTTTTGGAAGCAATTGTATAAGCCATCAGCTCCCTCGAGGGCGCTTTTATCAACTGAAAGCCAGTTTTGCCATTCATCAGCGGTTAGCAGGAGGGCTCAGCCCACCTTTCTGTGCTCAGTGTCGGAACCCCTTCCGTCTCCTCCTGAGAGATAGGCTTTTCCAGTAGACTCTCTGGCCCCTGCAGAGTACTCGGCTAGTGGGCTGCGCCTCTGCAGCAGGAAAAGTGGCATTCAGTCACTTGCCATTCCAATAGGCATCCACTGCCTGCGTTTCTCTCCCTCGCTTTTTTCTTACCTTGACCTGAATTAATTCTCTCATTATCTGCCTCTCACTTGGATCAAATCCCCCTCCGACTTTTGTCCTCATCTTGGCCCTGCATTTGCCAGTCTCCCCAGGGATTTTGCAAAAGCCAGTGTTGAAAAACCACTCTTTCAGACCCTGGCCCAACTGGCAGCCAAAGAACAAAGAAGAGTGAGGTCTGTTTCAAGGAAACAGCATCCCTGAATGTTCGTTCCCCTTCTAAAGAATGCCACCTCCTGTCTGCAGACATCTAAACCTAAGGAATAATTAAGGAAAGGAGACAGGAAAGAACAGTGATTGTGGAAATTGGCTTTGTGCCAGGAGTGGGGAGGGGCCCCTGTTCCATACTTTATCTCAAATAATGGTTTCATGCAGCCTAAAAATTAAGTAACGATCGTCTCCTGTGTAAAATGTCACAGGACACATGCCCGGATTCTGTTCAAAACCATTAAGTGACTTTCCATTATCTATGGACTAAAACCCCATGTCCTAGCTGTGGACACTGGAGCCTGCAACACCTGCCTCACCTTATGCCCCATCCCTCCCACCATCCCAACATACTTTCTGGCTATGGGACCTCATGTGTTTTTGCACAAACTACAGCATCTACCATTTCCTTTCTTTTTTTTTTTTTTCTTCACTCTCTCTACATATAATCATGTGGTTCACAGTCTCTGTTCTTTCAAAGTTCTCCAAACTGTTATCTTCCTGAAAAACCCTTAGCTGACCACTCTATAGAGTGACCTCCAACTCTGGAAACAGAAGGAAACGCAAAATCCGTGCTTTATTGACATTTCATTTTAGCATGAGGTAAAATAATAATATTTGGATTATCAGTTTTTATGGCCCTCTTGCTTTTAAGTTAACATTCCTTTACTTAGTCCATGGCTCTCTTTATTTTTACATATTCTTTACATTTTCAATGTATATTTTATTATTTATGTGTCCCATGAGCCTATCTGCTCCCTGAGGTTAAGACCTAGTTTTTTTTTTACCACTCGCTCTCTGGGGTCTGGAAAGATGCTAGAACAGAACTGGCACCAGATCAATATGTTTGAAGGAATGAAGGGAGCCAGTGGACACACAGAAAATGTGAATAACGTGTTCAAGCTTGCAAAGCTACTGAACAAGTTCATACAAAATTTGAAATGAATTTTGATTCCAAAGCCTATACTTTTACTGCTCCAAATTAAACTCTCATTTTGGTTGTGTGGTCATTTAAATTGTAAAGGCACAAGGTGTTGGAAAGGGGTTGTCAGCACTGAACCTATGACAAGATCATTGGCAAGATAAAGAAGGCATTCCTGACAGTAGATTTGGCCTTATTCTGTAGGTTAGGGGCTCCATCTCGGGAGTCTCAGGGAACCATGTCCATTGCTTCCTCTTCCACATCCTGGCTCTTTTGTACCTGAGCAATTGTATTGAGCTTCAGTCTGATCACCCACAAAATGAGATTAAGAGTAATCTGTAGAGTGATCATAATAAACTCTGAGATTCAGACAGCCTGGCACTGAATACTTTTATCCTGATACCAACTCTGATCTTGGCCAAATTATTTAAATTTGCCAACCTGGTATCTCTTTGTTAAACCCCAATGTAAATTAGAGAGAAAAATAGTATCTGCATTGTAAGGTAACTGTGAGCTTACCCATGTAAGTTTCTTAGTGCAGTGCTCAATATACACAAGGGATTGCTTGTTACTACTAATTTTATTGTCATCTTTCTCCTTCTCATCCTCTTCTTCTTTCCCTTCCCCTTCCCTTCTTCTTCTGCTCCTCCTTCTCCCCCTTGCCTTTCTCCTCAGCCCCCCTCGCCCTCTCCCTCACTCTTCCCCTCCCCCTCCCCATTGCCATTACATTCAGGCTCCCTGTCTCCTGTCCTCTTCCTTCTTCTTATTCTTTATTCTATTCTTATTCTTATTCTTATTCTTATTCTTATTCTATCCTTATCCTTATTCCTCTTATTATCAATAGCAGTAGAAGTTGTTTTTGAAGTAGAGGTAAAATCATGGCCCTTTCTGACCATAATGTCAATATTTCTCAAAGACAGAGATGACATTGTATAGATACCTTGTGTCTAATGTTCTACTAGGAGAATTTATGGTTATAAATATACAATATACTTACAAATATTTGTGGATGATTAATGGGAAACAATTAGTAAAATCAATGTAACTGTTAGCTATGCCTTAATACTAGTTATTGTCTGTGAATAGACTGGAGAATTTTAGCTTAGACGCTCTGGTCATTTTCAATGTTAAAAAAACAAGAAATGGCATTGACTTTTAAGTTTTAAAATCACCTCTTTCCTCATTCTTTTATTGACATTCACAAAATTCTGCATGGCAAACATATGGGTGGCTATTATTTTCTGTTTGGTCCCCATGGAAGTCTTTTTATGCCTTGTTTATGATTTCTATCATGGTCTTCCTTATTTCATAAAGTGCTGTATACTTCTTGTACACATCTGCTATGTTTTATAGTCAGTACATATTTACACTCAATAAAACATTTGCTGAGCATTTTTTAAATGCTCAACATGAGGAAGGTAGAGATGAATTAACACAGAGTCTGAAGCAGGAGAACTTGAATAAATGGTGAGACAGACACACAAACAGCATAACTCAAAATTCCTTAGGTTGTGCCTGCCCATGGGTACAACTGGATCAGTGCAACAGTGAAAGCAGAAAACTATCCCCATTTCAAGTCCCATCTGCAGTTTCCCTGGAAATGTAGCCACAGAGATTCTTCATCCAGGCAAGTTAAGATTATAGGTGCTGTGCGCCTGGACAGAATGTTTTTGCAAAAGACTGGGCAAGGCATGGATTGGGCCACCTCATGACAATCCTTGGTGTTCATGAAAAAGAAGTTTCATCCATAGGTGCAAGAGCTCAGTAAAGAGTAAGGTTGCTCTTTAGAAATTGGTTCATCAAATTAAATGGAGGTAAGAATATAGGAATGAAGAGGGATTAAAAGCCCAACACTTTCTGGGGCGCCTGGGTGGCTCCGTGGGTTAAGCCTCTGCCTTCTGCTCAGGTCATGATCCCAGGGTCCTGGGATCGAGCCCCACATCAGGCTCTCTGTTGGGCAGGGAGCCTGCTTCCTCCTCTCTCTCTCTACCTGCCTCTCTGCCTATTTGTGATCTCTGTCTGTCAAATAAATAAAGTCTTAAAAAAAAAAAAAAGCCCAACGTTTTCAGTGATAGAGTTGGAGGCAGAGATATTTCAGAGATATTGCCAAATCCACTTCATTGCTATATAAAAACATTGGTATGTTTTTATAACACATTTACACACTTCCCCAACGTGTCTTCACCTAGACGAACACATGTTTTTGCAAACTTAGAGCTTGTAAACATTTCCTTAACAGAAATAATTAGATTGCCAGGTCTCCTGGGACAGTGGTATGAGTTCTGAGCTCTGAGCTTGAAAGGGTAGTAAAAATTCACTCTTTTTCCAATTTTTAAGAATGATTCTTACACAAAGAATCCAGTAGCAACACACTTGCTTTAAAATTTGGAAATTTATGTTTATGTGTGCATGTGTGGTATGTCTTCCCAGCAATCAGTGACCCCTCTGAAATGCCTTAGCAGCTAAATGAGATGGGGATTGAGACAGGATCAAGTGAAAAGATGAAGAATGACCACTTAAGGCTTATATAATTCAGCAGCCAGTCTCAGATGATCAGGACAACTTTGTGTCCTCCTTCTCCTGAGAATGCTGTGTGTATATATTGGAAGCATTTAAAGTATTTCAATAAGCAGATGTCTCTCTTCTGTTTGGTGATGATTGCTTATGACAGCCCTATGCCATCACTTTATGGCATCTGCTATGATGATCATCATTTGGTTTTTCTGTCAATCTTGTGAGATGTATATGATCATACTAAATTGTAAGAGAAGCAAACAGAAGTTCTAAGAATTTAAAAAATTACCCAAGTTTTCAGAAGATAACTAGTGACCAGTTCTGGATTCAAACAAGATCTAGGCTCTTTTCACAATGAGTTGTTAGAATCAATAGTGTATGTTTTCTATTTGTGGGAGGCAGCCTTCAAGTGAGTCTCAACAATATATACCCCCTTATATTGACACCTTGTGTAATTATCTCCACTTGAATGTTGGCTGGACTTAGCGACTCACTTCTCATGAAAATAATTTAGCACAAATATTGGATTCCCACCTCAAATATTAGATTATAAATGATGGTGGCTTTCATATTAGGCATTCTTTCTTGCTTTCTCTTAGGTCACTTGGTCTGGGGGAAACCCTGCCACAAAGGATGTCTGTAGAGAGGCCCACATGAGTGAACCATGAAGATCTTTTGAGACTTCCTACCACCTGTGTGAACTGGAAGGATATTCCAAGGCCTGCCAACATCCAGAGAAACAGAATATTCCAGTCAAGGCTTCAGATGACCACCCATAGTTGATATCTTGTTTGCAGACTCATTAGACATCCTGAGCCAGAGTCACCCAGTTAAGCTACTCTCAAACTCACATCCATAGAGACCTTAAAATAATAAATATTTATCATTCTCAGTGGCTGAGTTTGGGGGTGATTTGGAACAACCATAGGTAACTAATACAACTTTCAACATCACTCAAGAAACCAACCAAGTTTTTTTAGTAACATTGCAGAAGAATTAATAATATGTGCCATTTTCAGACACATGAGAAAAGCTCAAGATCACTTGGCATCAGGGAAATACAAATAAAAACCACAATGAGATACTACCTCATACCAGTCAGAATGGCTAAAATTATCAAGTCATGAAAATGACAATTGTTGATGAGGTTGTGGAGAAAGAGGAATGCTCTTATACTGTTGCTGTGAGTACAAGCTGGTTCAGCCTCTCTGGGAAACAGTATGGAGGTTCCTCAAGAAGTTAGAAATAGAGCTACCCTACAACCCAGCAATTGCCCTATTAGGTATTTACCCTGATGATACAAATACAGTGATCAGAAGGGGTACCTGTACCCCAGTGTTCATAGTGGCAGTGTCCACAATAGCCAAACTGTGGAAAGAGTCAAGATGAATGGATAAAGAATATGTGAGATATATATATATATATACCCAATGGAATATTACTCAGCCATTAGAAAGGTTGAATACTTACCATTTACACCAAGGGATTGGAAGATATTACACTGAGTGAAATAAGTCAATCAGAGAAAGAAAATTGCCATATGGTTTCACTCATATGTGGAATATGAGAAACAGGGCAGAGGATCATAGGTGAAGGGAGGGAAAACTGAATAGGAAGTCATTAGAGAGGGAGACAAACCATGAAAGACTCTGAATTCTAGGAAACAAACTGAGGGTTGCTGGAGGTGAGATGGGTGGCAGGATGGGGTAACTGGGTGATGGGCATTAAGGAGGGCACATGATGTGATGAGCCCTTGGTGTTATGTGCAACTGATGATTAACTGAACTCTACATCTGAAACTAATGATGTACTGTATGTTGGCTAATTGAATTAAAAATTAGTATGTGTCATTTTCAAAGAATTTCATCATTATAATATACATAAATCTTTCTGAAGGAAGCACTTACCCCCAGCTTTCAGACAAAATAAATTAACATTTACAAAATATAGCAATAGATACTGTGATTTATGTAAATCATGACATGTTTTAGCACTGACTTTTTAATTTCCAAGTAAAGATGATTTATCTATGGTGATGGCTAATTTTACGTCTCACCTTGACTAGGCTAAGGATAGGCCAGATAGCTGCTAAGCATCATTTCTGAGTATTTCTGGGAGGACACTTCAAGAAGACATTAGTATTTGAATTGGTAGGCTGGGTACAGATTGATGTCTTCACTAATGTGGACATCATAACTCAATCCACTGAGAGCCTAAATAGAACAAAAAAGTGGAGGAAAGGCCAATTCACTCTTTCTATTTGAACTGGGATACCCAGTTCCTGTTGCCCCCCCAACACCATTTCTCTGGTTTCCCAGTCTTCAGACTCAAGCTGAGATACAACACAAGCTTTCCTGGTTCTCCAGCTCGCAGATGACAGATTGACAGACTGTAGGACTTCTCAGGCCCTATCATCATATGAACCAATTCCTATAATGCATATGTATAAAATCTCTTATTTATTCCATTTCTCTGAAGAATCATAAACAATACACCTACCATGATAACAATGGAAGTAAGAAAAAAAATGGATAGATTCATTTAGAAAAACTTCAGAATCACTGATTTTAAATTTTAGATTTTAGAATCAGATTTTATTTTTTTTAATTTTTTTTAAAGATTTTATTTATTGATTTGACAGAGATCACAAGTAGGCAGAGAGGCAGGCAGAGAGAGAGGAGGAAGCAGGCTCCTTGCTGAGCAGAGAGCCCGACGTGGGGCTCGATCCCTGGACCCTGGGATCATGACCTGAGCTGAAGGCAGAGGCTTTAACCCACTGAGCCACCCAGGTGCCCCTAGAATCAGATTTTAGAATCATTGATTTGCTGGGGAGGAGAAAGGGGGTCTTCAGGAAAAATAGAAGCCTGAAGAGAATGTTTACATTTTGATCATATGTGCCTGGAAAATGGATTTCAAATACAATT
Source organism: Taxidea taxus jeffersonii (assembly GCA_003697995.1). Classification (NCBI taxonomy): domain Eukaryota; kingdom Metazoa; phylum Chordata; class Mammalia; order Carnivora; family Mustelidae; genus Taxidea; species Taxidea taxus. Next base: position 7,868 of record RCUC01154375.1, read on the forward strand.
TCCTAGCTAATTATGGCAAAACTAACATAAATCAGATATAGAGGTCAATAGGGTGGGGCCTATTTCTCTTTCATTTCCCAAATTGTATCTCACTTCTAGAGTTTCTCCCCTCTCTTGTTATCTCTTCAAAAACCTAGATTTAAGTATCATTTTATGGACTTAAAGTATGTCATTTCCAAGAACTTAGTCATGTCCAATATGCTTCTAATCCCTGTGAGGAAGGTAACTATCTCCACTTTACAGATAATAAGAGTCTACACAGTGGGAAGAAATAATTGATGATATGATTTATATGGATAAAGACAAGTTTAGCAGTGACTTTTTAATTTCCAATTAAAGATTGTTTATCTCTTATGCATATTTATTTAGCATGTAGAATGAATAGTTTATTAATTTACTTCAAACTAGGGATTTGAAGGCCTCCCAAATTATGTTATAGCTTATTTCTTTCTTGGAAATCACTGCTCTTTTTCCAAGCTTTAAGTCAAGCTTTGCAGTCTTCAAGTAAATTAGAATTGAATTGCTGTTTTCTGGCTTCTGTGCAACATTCTCTTCACCATGCAAATTTAGTGAATGAAGGACCATGTCCAAACCCCTGAAACAACTTGTATGGTCATGATTTTAAAGAGACCCGCACCTGGGACAATGTCGAGACATGGTTACCAACTGGACTTGGCTATTTCAATGATTTCTGCCATCTTGACAGTTCTCCCAATCAAATCAGCTGTGTGAAGATCTACTTTAGTTGGCAAAGCCATTTATATTCTTAGCACATCCAGACATTAGGATGTCATTATTTTTTATAGAAGTTTTGATTGAGGTAAAATTGACATAACAACACGCCATTTTAAGTGTACAACTCAGCAGCATTTAGTATATTCACAACGTTATTGAATTGTAGAACATTCTCTTCACTAGAAAAAAAACAAAAAACAAAACCTCCCAAACTATGTAGTCACTAGGCAGTCACTTTCTGTTCCTCTCACTTCCACCTCCCGTCCCTACAGCCACCAATACATTTTCTGTCTCTGGGAATTTACAAATTCTGGATGCTTCATATAAATGAATCCATATTTATGTGGTTTTTTTGGTGTGTGGTTTCTTTCACTTATAATGTTGTAAAACTTCACCCATGTTGTAGCATGTGTCAGTATTTCACTCCTTATTACAGATGAACAGCATTTATTGTCTAGATATACATTGTATTTCTCTATTTGTCAATGGGCATCTGAGTTACGCTACCCTTTGAATATTTTGAATAGAACTACATTTGTGAACATTTGGGTGCACATACTTGTGTGAGTATCTGTTTTTAATTCAGTGAAATGTTCCACAGGATTAAAAAAAGATGGTGAGGGATTGAGGAAGAAGTTACTAGAAGGTTTGGGTTGAATGTACTTTCATATGCTCCTTACTTTACTTGTGTTTTTATTTAACTTTTCAACATTGCATTCTCAGAATTTAGAGAGACCCCTGGCATATAGCAGGTGTTCTGCAAATATTTTTGGAATAAATGTTACATGTTTCATTTTGGTGCCTGATGCTGTTAATATAACAGTCAATAAATATTTCCCAAATAATTCTTATTTAGTTGAAAAGAAAAGGACAAGAGTATATCTAGGACACGAATATTTCTAGGATTTACTTAAAATATATTTTTCTCTCCCTTTTATGAGCCTGCACACTTCACTATTTCACCCACCACCTATTACTTGATGATTTTAAGCTTGTTTTCTTAAAAAAAAAAAAGTCTTTGGTGTTAGCTCTGAGGGAGGCTCTTAATCCTAAATCAAGAAGTGACTTGACAGGTTTGAGAGAGAGAGTTCCATATTTCCTGTTGTTGTTAGTGATTCCCCCTATTATGAGCCCATTTTATATCTCTCTGTCAATTATGTGTCATGTGTTCTGAATTATACAAGCAGGATTTCACAGCAGCACATATAACAATAGGAGAGTTACAACATGCTGCTCTTATTCTGCCACTGATTTGTTATTTAAACTGAGCCCAGTGGAAAAAAAAAAATCATTTGTGCTTTTCCTTTTAGTTTTATATTTTCCTTGTATTCTTACAGCACCAAAACATTTCTCTGGAATGTAAGGTTATTACTAAAAAAGAAAAATAGCCATAATATTTAAGTTCTTGCAAAAATGCTTCATTTCACAGTTGTCTTGCAATAAATTACATTTTTCATAATGGTTTAAAACTGTGCTTGGTAATTCACTTGAGACATAGAAAAATAATTAATAAGCTTTCTGTACCTTGGGTCTAAGGGTCTATTTGTCAATTTTTCTCTTCTGGTTTGAATGTGAAGCTTAAACTTCAGAAGAGAATGGGACTGAATATTATGATTTACTGATTCAGGACTCAGGGAACAGGTGTTCATTAAGCTGAATTTTTTTTTTTTTATTATTTATTTGACAGATAGACAGATCACAAGTAGGCAGAGAGGCAGGCAGAGAGAGAGGGGGGGAAGCAGGCTCCCTGCTGAGCAGAGAGCCTGATGCGGGACTTGATCCCAGGACCCTGAGATCATGACCTGAGCCAAAGGCAGAGGCTTTAACCCACTGAGCCACCCAGGTGCCCCTAAGCTGAAATTTTAAGAAAAAATAAAAATTAAAAAGATAAAATAAAGCTTTCCTTAGCACCTGTAGAAAAGCCAGAACTCACATTTCAGACATCTGACAAGAACAATGGATTATATCTCAAAATACTTGACTCATTTGTTGCAGGGTAAAAATAGAGAAAAGGATGGGAGAATGTTTTAGATCTCTTTCCAGGGTCCCACTGCTGCAGCTGGGATAGGGTAAACATTTTAACTATGGATGAATAATGATTTGCATACTTGAATGGCCCTGCCAAGTAGACTCTCCATAGACTTTGGTGATGAGTATTTAATTAGCAGAATGAATATGCTCAGATGGTAACTCTTCTGGCCCAAGACCATTCTTGTTTTCTCTGCTTTCCATGGCAAGTTCAATAAGGGTTTTATGAAGAAACAATTTGTCTCAAAACCACTAAGGACACAAAGCTAATCTTGCATCTTTCAGCTTCTCCCTTCCATTGTGAGATGTGTCTGTGGCTGTGGAGGACCTTCACCTACAGGTCCATCCAAGTGATACCCTTGGAGTACTCACCCTTGAAGAGTGTCCATCTTTGGATCCTGAAAATTCTTTGGCTTCTTGACATTCCTTACACCCTCCCCCCTCCTGCTTTAGAGAAGAATGCTAATTTGATTTTAGACCCCTCTGAAAGATGGCAGAGACAGCTTGCCCCACTTTCCAGAGCTGATAAGTCAATTATTTCAGTTTTAAATAGGCTGCATACTGTCCTTGGGCTCTGTTTCCGAAAGTATGAGAGGATCTATCACCTTTTGACACATGACCTGAAAATTTTCTTATGATTTGTAGGAAGGTTCAGTTCATGCTAATCCTCTGGTGGCTCCATGTAGGTTTATAAGGTTATACTACCCTCCTCTGGAGGCTCCATCTGTTGCCCATCCCTAATAGACTTAACCACTACTCTGTCCATTTCCAGTTCATTAATTTATTTGTATTCTTTCTTGTCAGTGTCCCCGTTGTTTCTCAATTAGTATCAGTAAATTTAAGGCAGCCTGTCGCAGGTTTCTGGGATAAGTGCCCCTGCAGGACTGTGCAGGACAGCTCAGGGTTGTCACAGGCCCTGGCACATGATACGTTCAGAATATTCAGTCCTTTTTGGCTTTCCTAGCTTCCAACTTGGATTTATGTGTTGCTTTTTCTATGACAGTTTTCCTTGTGTGGTTGTTTTGATGGTCAACCCTGCTTTTTTTACTTGTTTCCTAATTGTTTCCTCTTACATTCGTCCCGCCTCTCCATCTTCCCGTTTAGAAAGTGTTTCCCAGACGTCAGCCAAATGAGGATCCAAGCAGTCCTCTTCACTTGATTATCAGTGCTGCAGAGTCACATTTAACAAGATGGGTCATTTCCATTGCAATTTCGTTTCCTGGCTTTTAATTTTCTCTTCTTCCCTCCCTTACCTGCTTTTATCTCCAAGTGAATGACTGTTGCATGCCAAGTACCCTAAAGGGCATTGGATAAATACAAGCAAACAAAGAAATAAATTAAAGCATGATTCCTATCATTGTGATCATCACGGGAAACCAGAAGTCTAGTAGCAAGAGATTACAGAACTCAATAAGCACTTAGGCCATGAATTCAATGCCAGTATCTAGAAAGCATGTTCACTGCTAGACATTCTTGTGAGAAAAGAAGGTTAAGGAGACTGTAGAATAGTAACTATAGTAACCCACCTTTATATCCAGTATATTTATATTTTATAAATATGCATATATTTATACATGTGTGTGTATATATATTCAGTATATTTCTGAATCACACCCTGGTGGGGAGAATAGAGACAATATATGGTGGCTTTACAGCAAGAATTTAGAATATTAAGTGTGGTTACAAATGCTGAATAAGATCTTAAAATAAAGGGATAGGTGAGAAATATTTCCTGAACAAGATAATATTTAAGCTTAACATGGAAGAATAAATTGAATTTCATTCACTGGAGAAATAGAATATTCCAGGTTTATGATCTTATATACTAGGCAATCTTTTTTATTAATATTTTTATTTATTTATTTGACAGACAGAGATCACAAGTAGGCAGAGAGGCAGGTAGAGAGAGAGGGTGGGGAAGCAGGCTCCCCACTGAGCAGAGAGCCACACATGGGGCTCAATCCCAGGACCCTGAGATCATAACCTGAGCTGAAGGCAGAAGCTTAATCCACTGAGCCACCCAGGCACCCCCTAGGCAATCAGTTTTAAGTTCAACTTATTTTTAAGGTGTTTTAAGGTTAACAATTCATTTTTTTAAAAGAAGAAGATTGTTCAACTGAGTTAAATAAAGACATAATGAGAAAAAAAAAAACTTCATGGGTCAAAATGATTATTTGTTTTCTAACTCTGGTCATACACAAAGCCCAACTAACTGAAGGACAGCTGGAATATCCTAAGGAAAGGAGCATGATTTCTCAGAGATTAAGGGAATTGAGTTGATATAATTTTCACAAGAAGAGTGAGGGCATATTTTACTTCTAGAGAAGATACACAGTTGCTACTTAAACACTAAGTGATCGGCTCTTTGACAGCAAACTTAAGGAGAAAATATTTCCATGTCCAGTTTACAGATGAGAAAGAAAAGCAAAAGAAGGTAATTGATTTGCTGAAGGTCAAACTATTCTTGGAGTAGAAATTAAATTAGAACAAGCTTACTCGCATAGCAGTTCAATTATTTTTAAACATAACGAATAACTTGGAACTTTTCTTAGGTATCTTTTTTTAGACCAGGGTGCCTCTCTACTTAACTCACTCTCACTGTCCTGTGCTAGTGGTACACCCTTCTATTTAATTCTTCTTGAGAGCTTTGCATTCTGTTGTATCTCTCTGTCTCCACATGACCACATCTGACTTTTCCTGTTTACTATGTAAATTAATCCTTGCAATAGTCCTGTGAAGTGGGAAAATACAGTAGTTATTATTCCGGAGGTGAGGAAAGTGATGCTTGAAAATATTAAGTAACTTTTCCAAGGTCCTCAGCCTTTAAGGAGCAGAAAAGGAAAAAAAAAAAAAAAAAAAAAGAAGCCAAATACTTTTATTGCAAAATGCAGGATTATTTTTTGAGCTTCATTCGTAGCATTAAGCCATGACTATGTCTTGGAACCATCAGATAAGTTTTACTTTATATTTAAACCAGCTTTGTATTTCCAGAAAAATTGGGAAGATAATATAAAATGTTCCTATATATATCCAACATAGTTTTCCCTATTATTAACTTCTTACATCAAGTTGGAAATCTGTTACAACTAATGGACCAATGTTAATATGTTATGATTAACTGAAGTGCATACTTTATTCAGATTTCCTTATTTTTTTAAGATTTTATTTATTTGAGAGAGAGAGAGCACAAGCTAGAGGGCAGAGGGAGAGGGAGAAGCAGAATCCCTGCTGAGCAGGGAGACTGACTCAGGGGTCCATGATACTGAAGTGGTCTCTGACTTATGCAGTAGTCTGAATAAAATCTGTCTTGCTATTTTTGACATGTCACTGGTGCAAAATTTTTCTTTCACACTAGCCATCTATCTAATACTTCTTCCCCTCTTATTTAAGTAACATGAGCATGAACAGGGGGGATCCACAAATAATTGTTGTGCAATTTTATAAATCAATTTTTATGTTATTACTTAACACTGCTTCTAATGAAGTAGAAGCAAAATTGGAAAATTTGCATTTCTTCCAACTTGGGTTTCTCTTGATAATTAAAATTTGGTTTTGAATATCATTATCCTGCCTCCAGTTTCTTTCACTTGGTAGCGGCTATAAACATGAGCAGCTCTTACCTTACAAAGGGGTCTAGCCTCCTACAGAGGGGGTTTCCCACATTGTAGAAGATCAAACAAAATGATTTCCACGTGGGTCATTGCAATCATGCTCATCTGATTCTTGATTTTTCTTGATATTCGAAGTAACCCCATTAATACGACACAAGGTGTATATTAGAATGGGGAACTGAGTTGAAATCAAAGAGTTACCTTTTAATTAAAACACAGTGATTGTTTTGTTGTTTGGTTTCATGTTATACTTTTCTCCCGAAACCCCTGGATATCTAGGCATGGAAACTGGGTGGTTTAGTCTTGGTACACACACATATTATAGACTTTGCGGTAGGTAAACACTTCAGAACAGTCTTTACTCATCATGCATTCCCTGAGTCATCTAGTAATGTTGCATGACAAGCACTCAAATGAACATTAGGGATATAGATGAAAGACACAGCCCCTGCCCTCAAAGAAATTGTGAGTTGATGAGAAACAAGGTACATTAGAGAATGATAAGGGTTATGAAAGAAGTAGAAGCACAGAAGATGAACAATCGTGTGCCTGGGGGCCTCTGACCTCCTTAACAATTACTGGATAATATCAAATCAACAAGAATCTGCACCTAGAGATTCCTTCCAGTAAAAAGGCAATTATTTCCAACCATCAACTCAGAAAGGAAAAACAGAATTTTACTTCATATACACACACACACACATCTATGCATAAGTGCTTATTTGTTCATTCTGACTTCAGTGTCATATAAAAGAAAGTCAAGGCACTCTTCCCATTTGCCCTCCGTTAAAAGCTTTCAAAAGTGACCTGCTGAAATGTGGGGTTGTGCAGTGTCAAGGGTCAGTTCTTTAGAATTTATAAATCCCCTGAAATGCAAGCTTTTGTCCTAGCCAACTATAGGTATCAAAACCTAGACTAATAAATAATGGAAATGCGGAGCTCAGAGAGTCCTCTGAAATTATCTGGGCAATATTTTTAAAAATTATTAAGGTACTGGAAACTACTCTTCTAGAAGCATTGATGCTGGGCCCCCAAACTACGAGACACAAAACTGGCCAAGACCCAGTGTTGGGTGCACCAGCGGGGTAGGAGTCTTCCCCACCTGTGATATTTTTTTGCAAGTGGAAGGGCTCCATTAGCATAAACCTCTGTACCTTCTTTGATCCGCTCACCTTCCATCCTTGGGAGATGGGTTGCACCTCTGATTGCTGCATGTAAAAGCAAGAACAGAGCATAGATAGCCAAGACACTCCTTTTCTTCCATGGAGAAGGCTAAGCTTTTTAGAGTGGGAGTTTCAACAGCAATTGGGTGTACAGTGAGCTCATTAGAGGGCCCAGCCACCATGGGGATGGACTGTCTTCCAGCACTCTTAGTTAACAATGGGAAGTCTACATGAAAAGTCAAGAATTAGGAACTCCATTTCACCAACACTGTCTCCATTAGTAATAACAGCAACACTATGATTTTGCTACAGACACCACACAGTTAACAGTGCTGATAAATGTTCACAAACTAACCCTCCAAGGAAAACAAACAAACAAACAAAAGAACAGATCTGAAGCTTCTGCAGAGTCCCACAGCATAAATAACCCCACCCTGATTTATTTCAAGCTACCACCAAGGACGTCACTGAGGATTTGGGAATACATATATATAAATGACCCTCGTTAACTGGCACAGGATGGATGCAACTTGGCACTATCCCTTTTTCTCTTACTTTTACCTCATTTCTCAATGGCTGCAGAACCTGGTCATACAGGAAGTGTCTAATTATAAGCTGCTCTAAAACACTAATATTCAGGTTTCCTGAGTTCTAGTTGAATGTGCTTCACAGGACATCACACTGTCACCTAGAAACTAGGATTTTAGTACATATTAAATAACTGAATACAAAATGATCATATATCTGTATGCATGTATATATATGTATGTGTATATATACACACATAAACACCATTATTGTATAAACAATATGTATATAATTTATGTGTGAATAATAACATATATAATGTCTACTTGTATGTATGTAAGGTCTGTATTTAAATATGTGTAGTGTGTGTGTTACAGTTGTGGTCTTGCAGGTATAGACATCTGTTGAACCTAATGGAATACTTAAAATGAGTGAATTTGATTTTATGTACATTTTACTCAATAAAGTTAATTTTTAAAAAGTTGGTTTATTTAGTTGGAAAATGAGCTAGTTGTTCAAACCAGGCACAAAGAACCCATGAGATGATGATGGTTGATTGTTCAGCTCCTCCAGATCTTCTCCCTTGCTAATTCCATGTTTTTGCCCCGTGTTGTCCCTTTATTGATACTGAGTTCCTATCCGCAGTCATTTGGAATAAAGCAGTGAAAGAACAACCAGAGTATACGACCCGTAAAATTGCTATTCAGAAACATAGACCAAATACCCACATTTTGTCTTGTCCAGAGACAGTTGTCTTCTTCAAGCTATACTGCACTCTTCAGATTCTTGAACTGGTATGGCTTCACAGGACACAATTATACACTGCTTGTCCTTGGCAGCAAATATTAACCAGGTGAAAGTTGCATTAGGTTTATAATTAAAATACCACTTTGACATTGAGAGCTCTTCATAGACGGGATCTCAGCTAACTTCTTGAACTTCTGACACCTTAACTGATCATCTCACTTTTCTCTTTTATTTTATTTATTTTTTTTAAAGATTTTTTTAAAGATTTATTTAATTATTTATTTGTTAGAGAGAGAGAGAGAGCGAGCACAGGCAGACAGAGTAGCAGGCAGAGGCAGAGGGAGAAGCAGGCTCCCTGCTGAGCAAGGAGCCCCATGTGGGACTCCATCCCAGGATGCTGGGATCATGACCTGAGCCGAAGGCAGCTGCTTAACCAACTGAGCCACCCAGGCGTCCCCACTTTTCTCTTTTAAAAGGAAGTTTTTAAATATTTGTTTCTTTTTTATTTCCTCAGAGGCTCCTGTTTATTTCCTTCCCTTGGGCTATGGTGCAAATGAATAAATACAAGATAAAATTCATCTCCATTGTTGAAATGATATGAATTATAGCCATTTGGCTTCTAGATACACACGCTCACACACACACACACACACACCCTCAGGTTTTCAGCCCAACATATGGTGAACCATAAGATACTTTTATATGATCTGAAACACCTTATTTGTCTATAACTGAATATTATCACCTGATTTTTAAATTATATTTTAATGACATTAAGGTAAATTCCAGAAACAAACTTATATAGACATCATTATTCACACATAAGCAGGTATGATATAAGAAAGCAATTTATATGCTATTTTTAGCATCTACATGAGAATGAGTGCAATCCCTTTTGTAACTGTCCCTATAAGAGGCTGTGCATTCCTATGAATGGGAGTGTCATTGCTGAAAAATTTTCTGAAACCATTTTTTTTGAGAGCCACCTCTGGTGCTAACTCTTCCCTATACTAACCAGTGACAACTCTTGGCAAAATCTTTGTCCTTTGAGAGTTGACTGAACATCTCAAAACTGCCAAAAGCATTTGGAACCAAGACTAATGAAGATGGCTTGCAGAGAAGCTTGGGGACACTGATTGGAATCAATGACTCAGTGTGACTATAATATAATGAGGCTTTATTGTTCTCTGTGGCTTCTAACCTGTGTCTGAAGTCAGGGCCAAATGCTGAGTTCACTATGGAACAAATGCACATGAAATCTCCTTCAATTTCCTAATTTCGCTATACAAAATAATATATAAATATGGCCGTCACATTCACTCTTCTTTCTTATTTTTATTTCTCTCCCAGAAGGTCCTTATTCAACGCCATTGGAACACAGTAATTCCTCACTTTGGCAAAATGTACTTTAAATTCTATACCACTCCCATGGGATTGCAGTTTTAAGACTTTATTTACCTTATCTGTGAAGTGGGCACCTAACCCCTATGTTATGATTTTTGTGAAGATTGAATGATATAGCTTGTAAAGTGTCTTTTACAGTATCTGGGCAAAATAAATGTATAATACATGTTAATTATCTTTTCCCTGAACTTCTGCCCTCTTCTTAACTAAAAAGTGTTCAGAATGAACTAATAAGTGTTCTAGTTTATGAAATGATTTGTTATTTCAACAAATGGTAAATGCTCTAAAATCACAAAACAAACAAATAAAAATATTGCAGCCAATTTCCACCCATCTTAAAGCAGAAATGCCAAGTGTTTTAGGGATATTCACATCCCACCCATGTCTGATACAGGAAACACTTTAGCCTTGTCTGATAAATTCCAACAAAACATTACTTGAAGTAAAATATTTTTGTAACATTATCATCATTTTACATATTTGTAGGTGATGATAAAATACCAAAGAGGCTAGGAGCATTTTAGGCATGTGTAAATTTACAGACATGTTTTCTTAATTTTTTTTAAAGATTTTTATGTATTTATTTGGCAGAGAGAGACAACAGCGAGAGAGGGAATACAAGCAAGGGGAGTGGAAGAGGGAGAAGCAGGCTTCCCACTGAGCAGGCATCCTGATGTGGGGGGCTGGATCCCAGGATCCTGGAATCATGACCTGAGCCGAAGGCAGATGCTTAAGGGCTGAGCCACCAAGGCACCCCACAGACATGTTCTCAATTAGTTTGTTGAAAGATCTTATTTGTTTTCTCCTTCTCTTTCTTCTCCTTGCCCTTCTCCTTCCCCCTCTTCTTCCTCTCCTTCTCCTCCTCTTCCTCTTCCTCCTCCTCCTTCCTCCTAATTTTAGGAAATACAAAGAAGACTGGTAACGAAAACGTATACAAGATTCTTCAAACAATATTTATTTTTGGGTCCCAGAAAGCTCAGCTGCAAAGAGAAGGTGCTGAAATGCTAATGATGCCAAGTTTGAACTGAGCATGTGCCTGAGCAGAGGTTACAGCCCCAAGGAGCCCCTTGCTCCTACAGTCCTCCATTTGGAGGCAATGTGGACTCACTCCGCTTTGTGAAGTGGCTACACACTGTGAACACAAAAGCAGAATGATGGCATTTGGATGAACCTGCCATTATAAATTTCATTTTCTCCCACAGGGTCCATAATAGTCACAGAACAATTCTTCAACCAGACTATTCTACAGATAACTGACAACACCTCTCCTCTGGAGATACAAGTCCCTTGAATGAATCATTCAATTATACAGTATATTTGTTTTCAAGGGGCAGGTGTGGTTTTGAGATTTGTTTTAGAGAAAGTAGACCAGAACCTGTCATTACATAGAAAACATTCAGAGAATTCCTTAACAAATGCAATGATTTTACATTGCAATTTGTATGTATGGGAAGAACTTAGAATGACTTTACCAGGCTTCTCCAGAGAAGACGTCCAATATTTATTTTTCATTCTGTATTTTCGGTTTTAGGTGTAAGCAGAGGTGCCTGATGTGTCCAACTGCTACATTTGTTTTCCATCTTCTAGGGAGAGGTCTATTCCTTTATCTTAGTTGATATTGTGCATTACTGGAGCTATTTCAAAGACAGTTGAGAAGATTGGTTGGGGTGAAATTTTGGGAGAAAGAGGTTTTTTTTTTTTAAGATTTTATTTATTTATCTGAGAGAGAAAGAATGAGAGAGAGGGAGAGAGAGAGAGAGAGAGCATAAGAAGGGGGAGGATCAGAGGGAGAAGCAGATGCCCTGCTGAGCAGTGAGCTTGATGCGGAACTTGATCCCAGGACTCCAGGACTATGACCTGAGCTGAAGGCAGTTGCTTAACCAACTGAGCCACCCAGGTGCCCTGAAAGAGATGGTTTTTAAAAGGCAACTGCACAATTCTTCAGGGAGAATAGAGCTGTGGTGAGCAGACCTCATTCATGAACACTTAGTGTTGAAAGAGTCTTCAGCCTAAGATCCAGATGGCCTGGGCTTAAGATAAGAATAACTTGATTGGTTTGCATGAAAACATAGATTTTCTATAGGTGGTCCATGAAGAAAGAGGTAAGGATTCTCAGAAATAGATAAAGATAAATAGCCAAGTGCTAGGTAGGAGTCAGGGATGTTGTAAGATAAGACACTGATGAGGTAGATGTTTGGACTGGATTCTTTGAACCTACCTAGTACTTAATTATTATGAGTTATTTGTTAACTGACTCTTTGCTATTACCTAGTTGGCATTAATCCCCAAATTCAGTTAAATTCTACTTGGAAAAATGACCCTGTCAAAGCAGTGCCTTGAGGAAATTAAGGCCAAATTGTTGGGTTTTGTTTGTTTTATGTTTTGATTAATATTTGGTACTGAGAAATAGGCCCCAGGAAAAACTTTAGGAGAAATGGTCAGAATTAAGTAGAAACAACATATTAGATTAAGAAGAAATTAAGAAATGCAAGCTCTTGTCAGGAGATCCCAAAATACTGGGAAGTGGGTAAATAATGTAGGTTGCCCACAATTTGTATTTGTATATGCAGGTTTCATTTTTATTTACTTTTTTTTCTTTTTGAGAGAGCGAGCACCTGTGAGCCAGGGCAGGAGGATGTGGGAAGGGGCAAAGGGAGAAGGAGAGAGAGAAAATGACCCTGAGGTCATGACCTGAGCCAAAATCAAGAGTTGGATACTTAATCAATGGGGACACCCAAGCACTTCTCAGTTCATTTTTATTTAAATGTCATCCTTCAGTATAAGGCCAAAGTCTTGAAGTCATGGGGATATCCAGGGTGCTGACACAAGATAGCAATTTCAGTACCTCCACCCTGGATTTATTAAAATATTTTGTTCACTTTGCTATACTTTGAGTGTGAGCATGGATCTCCATAGGCTACTATTCAATTGCAAATTTCTAAGCGTGGTTTTGAGACCTGTGGGTCCACCTACTTCTTACCCACACTTCATGTTACACTGTGAGAATTTTCAGTAGACCTATCTGCAAAATAAGTAATAAATAAATAAAAATAAGAATTGTCCCAACTTGATCAGGAATGGAAACAACTTACAGAAATTTGTCATGACACCATTTCCCTAGAAGAGGAAGAGTGTCATCCTTGGTGAAGAGAAAGAACCTTTATGAATGGTGTAATTCACAGAACCTTCCGTTTGGGGAGAAATTAGTATTCCTGACAAAGGCTAAGTGATTTTTCTATTGAACTTTAACAGGATTAAGTCTTTTTTCTGGGAACTTTACCCATCCAGCTGACTGTCAGCTAATTCTCAGTCAAGAATTCAATGACCTTTAAGGAGATTTTTTCTTTCTGTATCTAATACGATTATCTGTATCTAATAGATAATTCTACAAGTTTATCTATTTTTTCTCTTGTGCTGTAAGATACCTACTAAGAATAAGCCTACTAATTGGCCCATTAGGGCTTTAAAAAAAAAAATATATATATATGTATATATATAATGCAAAATTATAAATTATAAAATATAATTATAATTTATAATTTACATATATATATAAATTATAATGAGACTTTGACCTATGCTTATAACAATACTAGTTCTCTTTAATACAAACAGTAGAATATTTTGGTTTCCTCAAAGCAACCAAATACAATTCTGGAGCGGGGCGCCTGGGTGGCTCAGTGGCTTAAAGCCGCTGCCTTCGGCTCAGGTCATGATCCCAGAGTCCTGGGATCGAACCCCACATCGGGCTCTCTGCTCGGCAAGGAGCCTGCTTCCCTTCCTCTCTCTCTCTGCCTGCTTGTGATCTCTGTCAAATAAATAAATAAAATCTCAAATACAGTTCTGGAGCTCAGATGGTATCAGGCAATCAGAATTACATGAAATGGAAACAAACCCATAAAACAAAATATATGTATAAATGTATGTAATGAATATATGTATAAATATATGTAAATATATGTATATATATAAGATAATACTTGTGGTCTGGATAAAAAATACTAGAGTTTCCTGTTGGCAGTATTTAATAGATTTGTACTGTCTGACCAGGTAGGTACTGGATGCAAACAGTTACTGGGCATTTGAAATGTTACTTGTCCAAGTTGAGATGTGCTATAAGTGTAAAATACGCATTTGATTTTGAAGACTTTATTAAACGATAGAATGCAAATTATCTTATAATGTTTATAGTGATTGCATGTTGAAATAACATTTTGAATGTATCAGATTAAATTAATGTATTAATAAAATTAATGTTATTTGCTTCTCTTATTTTTTTTAATGTAACATCCAGAAAAATTAACATTACACATGTAGCTTGTATTTGTGGTACCCATTATATTTATATTGGGGAGTGCTATCAGAGAAAATGGGAGATTTTTTTAATTAGGGGTTTTATTTTGTGTATTTTGTTTCACTTGTTTTTATTTTATCATCTTTAAGTGAGCTTGCTGTAAAAATTATGGAAAGTGTTTTTAACTCAACATTGTGTGGGATAGTAGTAAATGAAGACTTCCATTTGATGGATGACTAATAAAATAAATAGTTCCTAGATTAAAGCATAGCAATAATTTTGTGGTTCCATTGGCTTAACACATATTTACTAACACATATTTACTTAACACAGTATTACTAAACTTCTGACAGGTACTGAGCATAGTACTACGTTCTGGGGATTCAGTGATGAACAATGCAGGTGTTTTTCTCCCGTGTGGAAAGTAAGTAGGTAGCAGGTATCACACTTATAAATATAAGCATGGGTGGGGGGGGGATATCACATGGGATTTTAAATTTTAAGTGGTGATAATGATAAATAAACTATAACCACTGATAAATAACCAGAGGATATAACCTAGTCCGGAGAGTTTTGAAATGGGCTGATTTAGTGGTTTTCAACCTGATACCTGAAAGATCAATTTATATTAGCTAAGTAAAGAAGGATACTAGAATCAGTCCTCTTCAGTTCAAAGCCATTCCCAGAGAGGGATTCTTGTGAGAGCCATCAGGTTCTGAGTGTCTTGGTCCTGAAGGAGGCATCTGGGCAGTACAATACAGCATCCACTACAGAAATTTTTAAGCTTGGAGGTGCTCTGAGATATCCAATTGTGGCTGCTTATTGGGCCCAGAGGTAGATTAATTGTTGAACTAAGGAATCTCAAGCTTCAGGATATTTCCCTGGCATGGCTTTTAGAAGGACAGTAGCAATGAGTTCATAGGGTCTTATATTTTTGTAAATTTGCAAAAGTGAGATATTTTAAGCACTATTTCTTGCCCTCTAACTCTAACTGCCCCCATGTTGGGTTGCATCTGTGTAGTTATAGGTATTTTGGAATGGGACAATGGGGAAGATAAGGTAAGAATTCATTCTATTTGATCTTAGGAGATTATTAAATTCAGAGTCATTTACCAGGTTAGCTATTGTTAGCTACTCAATATAGGAAGGTCTTTCAGAAATAAGTCTCGTGGGCATTATGAGTGAGCACCAAGGGTCCCAGAGTGACATAAACATGCTTTTTGTAGTCTAGCACCAGATGCATGTAGATAGTGGGAAAGAAATAAAGTCTAAAATGTGAGAAACCAGAATCTAATCTCTAGAAAATTATTTAAATCATTGGGTGTACTACTTGTAAACAGAACAATCAATTGTCATCAACACCTACTCAAAACAGAAGGTCTGCCCTATCACGGACATGCTTGAGTTAGAAATGATCTCAAAGAGAGGATTGTTCTCAGGAACATCATTGGTGTTTTCTATGCCCATTAATGATCTCAAACAAGGAAAGTGATAGTTATGATGAAAACTCCTAGAGAGTTTGACACAGGTTTTCTGGAGTTAGCTGAACGTAGGTTATCCTCTGGTTCAGGCTAAGAAAAGTCTAAATGGGAGAGGAAGCTCTGGAGCTGTCCCTTTCTGCTGTCAGAATAAAAAAGGAAACTGCAATCAAGATATGCTTCCTTCATGTGCTGTTGGAATAAAGAGCTCATTAGAAAAGAAGTATTGCCCAGATCCAGGAAACTGCACTTGAGGTCCCAGGCAGAGGTTCTCTGAGTGCCCACAGAAGTACCCAATGAGCAAAGGAGCCATCAAAAGAACATTTAACACCTTAAGGGCGGTGATGCTAGTGGACACCCCTGCCAGCCATTTATTGCAAATTACCTCTACCTCTGAAATGATCAGGAACAGCAGCTGAACGGGATGAGGTGGGAGAGAAAGAGAGGAGAAGTCAATGTTGACCTACTGCCAGCTAAAACATCCAAGGCTGAATATGATCCAGTACTTTCAACTGGCTAAGGTTTCTGATATTTATCCTTACATTAGCTTAAACCAGAGTTATTTGATTATTAAACCACAGTGGATTTTGAATGCCAAAAATGGCGGAAAGATAGGATGTCATCTAAGAGCATATAGCAAAGCTGTGGCATCTTCTTAAACTTTTGAACAGAAATAGAGAAAGCGTTGTCCCAGAGAGGGGGTGAAGGAATGGTAGAAGAAAGAATAAAGCTATTTTTTTGTGTGCCTTTGCAAGCCCAGCTTAGACGATAAACCAGTTTCACATGTCCAATCAAACATATGCTTCTCATGTATGGACTCATTCAGATCTTAATTTTTCATCTTTGTGTGTTGAAAAAAAAAATAGGATACATCCTAATGACACGATAAATTTATAATCGATGAATAAATGCTTTGTGTGTGTGTGTGTGTGTGTGTGTGTGTGTCTAATGTAGTGTTTGGGAGAGGGAGTTGCCCTCTTTGGGTCTGGAATAGGTTAAATACATGAACGCACCAGTGGGGAAGCTGGAAAGGCAAGCCCTCCTAGTTTCTCAGGGCCAATGACAAGCTAACTCCAAGCAGAGGGCAAAGGTCCAAGAGGGTGAAGTTTCCTACACTTTTGTCAACACTCATAGGTGGATATTTAACAACCAAACTTATCACAAAGGGTTTACATCATCAGAACTAATGAGGAATTAAAACACTTGAGTGAATCAAGGGGGATTTTTCAAAGTTGTCTGTCATAGGCTATTGATCCCTCCGCAGCTCATTAAACACCTGTGCGTCCAGGCAGCAGCGGAGGCGCTGGAGATTTACAGCTGGAGAGACGACCTCATCCATCATGCATCCTTCCCATTTCTCCTAGCCCACCCCCACTCTCACCCCAGACCTCCCATCCCACTCTCCCGGTGTTTGTTTCTCAGTTCCTCCTATCTTTTCAGAAGGTCCCCAGTGATTAATGAAATTGGCTAAATGGTTCGTTCAATACAGAGGTTTAGAAATCCTGTAACTTGACGGCCCCTTTTCCTAAAGCTGTATTTGATCCGGGACCAAACCGTGCTTTCCATAAAGCCACGGTTTTCAAACCGTGCTTGCATTCCTTTTCGAGTTTGCCTACCTGCAGCCCACACTCCCCCATCTTTGAAATTACAGCGTAAATCATGGCTTACATGGAAAATCATTCACAGGCACCCTGACTCAGAGCCATATATTCACTGTTGCTAATCGCACAATACAGGCACTTCTTTGAAATATCCAGAAATAGAAAGGGTAAAGTGGTACTTTAAGAATAAAAGCTGAGGGGCGCCTGGGTGGCTCAGTGGGTTAAGGCCTCTGCCTTCGGCTCAGGTCATGATCCCAGGGTCCTGGGATCGAGCCCCACATCAGGCTCTCTGCTCAGCAGGGAGCCTGCTTCCTCCTCTCTCTCTGCCTGCCTCTCTGCCTACCTGTGATCTCTGTCTGTCAAATAAATAAATAAAATATTAAAAAAAAAAAGAATAAAAGCTGAGTGTCATCTTGAAAGTTGGTGATTTTCCAGGTTTAGAACAACTGATAGACATCAGATCTCCTAATTAAGTAATGGTGGTTAAGTAGTACATGGAAGATAGATAATATTTTTATATTTAAATTAACTTCTTTCCCCCTGAATTACTCACCAGTTCAAAATATATTTATTTCTCACCTATGCTGTCAGGAAGCATGCTTCATAATTGAGGAGAGAAGACCAAGAGGATCCAGGCCAGGATTTGAGAGATCACTGTCTTTAGATGACAAGTGAACATAGAATCGCATCACGGATGAGCTGAACTCTGCCACAGACACATCTTGCTTGCCAGGAATCACAGCAGAAGGGACCTTACTGGCATTGTAAAGTGTTATGGGCTGAACTGTTCCCCTCCAAATCCAGATGTTGAAATCCTCATGCCCTGCCTGTACTTCAGAATGTGACTCTCTTTGAGGCTGGGATGTTTAAAGAGGGAATTAAGTTAAAATGAGGTCATTAGAATGGAGCCCTCATCCATTGTGACCATTGTCCCTATAGAAGAGGGTGTTTAAACACAGACATACACAAAGAAAAGACAGTGTGAAGACACAGAGAATAGGCCATCTATAAGCCAAAGAGAGAGTCTTCAGATGAGGCCAGCTCTTAGGTTTTGGACTTCAAGCCTCCAGGATGATGAGATAATAAATTCTATTATTTGAGCTGCTCAGTCCATGGTACTTTGTTAGAGCAGCCCTGGCAAACCAACACAGAGAGAAAGTGTCTGCGAAGGGTTCTCTAACAGTATGAGATTATCGAGGCAGGCACATTAGTGGGGTAAATTGTTCTTAGTAGAGAGAATAATACACGTTAAATTTGGCATAAGAGAGAGAGCATGAGACTTTCAAAAATCTCTCTGTGTCTGTCTTGAGGACAGAATAGGGGCAGGAATGTCAGGATGAATCTGGACCTCTAAGCAAGAGTCAGGTATGAAAGGATAGCAAGTGACTGGTTAAGAGGAACTACTGACTTTCTAGCAAGAGAAGAAATTGCCCTACACTGTTGTAAATGACACACTGGCAAAGCTGAATCTCATCATTCTCTGCTTTGTGACTCATTATTAACCTCATCTGTAAGGAGGGAAGCCACATGGCAGAACCCAGGAATAAAGCCACCTTTACAAAAGGACATTAATTTATTGGCAGAGCTTCTGGGGGTGCTAGAATGGATTGATCACAACAGATGGAGACAAGTCGCTTCAGGAAGTGAATAGCTGCATTGGCCTATGGTTCTTTCACATGATTTCAAATTTGTAACGAAGTTAATATAACTTATCACCAGCAATAGATGGCATTTCAAAAGCAATCTTCAACCAGGTGGGTGAAACATTTTACCATATAAACTGTATATACATGGTAGCTATCTATCTATCTATCTTTCTATCTATCTAATCTATCATCTATCTATCATCTATCTTTCTATTTATATATATACTCTTTATATATACATGTATTATCTAGATAGATAGGCAGATAGAATCTATAGTAAATATATAATAATATAATATAGGGACACCTGGGTGGCTCAGAGGGTTAAAGCCTCTGCCTTTGGCTCAGGTCATGATCTCAGGGTTCTTGGATCAAGCCCCAAATTGGGATTTCTGCTCAGCAGGGAGCCTGCTTCCCTTCCTCTCTCTCTGCCTGCCTCTCTGCATACTTGTGATCTCTGTTTGTCAAATAAATAAAAAAAATCTTTAAAAATAATACAATATAATTGGTATACATACTATACTATATATTACATATATGTGCTATATATATATATATGTATATATATATATATATATATATATATAAGCATAGTCATTAGTTAAAATAAGAAATGTTTTCAAAACTATGGGATGGATGACTGGATAAAAATAGAACTCAGCCATTGACTAATATTATTTGATAATACAACTGAAGTTGTCATATTTTGTAAAGCAAGATTTTATCATATCAAGAAAGAAGACAAGTCATATCATATTGAATAAAGAAGCACTAACTAGTGATTAAGTGCATGGGTTACAAAGCCATAATTCCTTGGTTCAAATCCTACCTCCAGTATTGATTAGCTGTTTAATCTTGAGAAAGTCACACAAGCACTCTGTGCCTCAGTTTTCTTATGTTCATACCATTTTAAGAATAACGATAGCCAGCATTAGAAAATGTTCCAGTGACTACAATAAGTGCCTTATGTATATTAACTTATGAAATCCTCAGAACAGTTATGTAGTCCTCTCACTAACCCCATTTTACAGATCAAGAAACTGAAAAAGTGGAAGGTAAACAGCATAAGATTACAGTACTAGTTTAAATTCTCATGCTAGGGGTGCCTGGGTGACTTAGTGGATTGGGGCCTCTGTCTTTGGCTTAGGTCATGATCCCAGAGTCCTGGAATCAAGTCCTGCATCAGGCTCTCTGCTCAGCAGGAGGCTGCTTTCCTTCCTCTGTCTCTGCCTGCCTCTCTGCCTACTTGTGATCTCTGTCTGTCAAATAAATAAATAAAACATTAAAATAAATAAATAAATAAATAAATTATCATGCTAACCACACACTGTCTACCCCACTAACTTATTCAACACCCAGGTCTTCTCTGCACATATTTGATCTCACCCTCTCCTGAGCCTTGAACAGGCTGTCTCTTGCACTAGACCTTTGTTCTTACCTTCCTATCCATCACCTTTCTCTGTTTGTGTCTCAGTTTTTTTTGTTTGTTTGTTTTTGTTTTTTCAGAACTGGCTCCAAATGGATTCTCACTTGTATCTGGAATTTGGTGCCTGATCAATGTTTCTCCTGTTCGGTACTTTGGTCTTGCTTCAGGGACATCTGTGACCTAAACCAGCTGCTTCCTTTAAAGATCTTTCACATGGGACACAGCCCACCCTCAAGTCTGCACCTATTTCTTGCCCAACTGACCCCTCCCATTATAAATGTCTTTCTTCCTCTCCTCCCTTGGTGTAAAACTCCTTGCTTTCAGACATGGTAAGGGAAACCAGAATTTACAAATGAAGGTAAAGTGCAGTCGTTGAACCCTGGGTTTTGGAGAGGGAGACCTGCATTTTGAAGCTTAACCCTACTACTTATTAACTATGCAAGCTCAGAGGAGGTCCTCAACTTCTCTGGGATGTAGGTAACTTCTCCATGTTATGTGGATGACACTAGGCTCTTCCTCATAGCATTGCTTTAGCAGTTAAAAGAGAGTGCATGGAAAGTCCTGAGCACAGGTCACAGTACTTAGTAAGTACTTAGTAAAATGTTATTTATCTTTATTTTAATTTTAAGTTTGCTTAAGATATTAAAATTTATATTGTCAGAAATATTGCACACAAAAACAACAAATGGGGAAGTGTGTACTATCAGGAATTTTTCCTGGTTACAACCTGCAAGACTTCTAATTACCACTTCAATATGTGTAATAAGTTGTTATCTCCTTACTTCACAACCATCCACTTCCCCCTCATGCCTTATTCTCCAACAAAAAATGATCAATTCTTCCTCAAAGACACCATGTGGTTTGCCTTTACATAGTGTGTTTCTTTGTGTTTTTTTTTTTTAAGATTTTATTTATTTATTTGTCAGAGAGAGGGAACACAGGCAGACAGAGTGGCAGGCAGAGGCAGAGGGAGAAGCAGGCTCCCTGCTGAGCAAGGAGCCCGATGTGGGACTCCATCCCAGGACACTGGGATCATGACCTGAGCCGAAGGCAGCTGCTTAACCAACTGAGCCACCCAGGAGTGCCCATAGTGTGTTTCTTAATCCTAGAATCTCCAGCTTGTTTCATTCTTCCACCTGGAAAGTACCTAAATCTTTTAAACCCAATTGAGATGAAGATTTCCCTTCCACTCTTCTCTGAGAGCCCAACTGCATAATCTCTAATCAAACAGAATGAATGTTTTCCTGTGTACAATCAGTGTGTCTTGGAAGTGTATTTATTGGCTTACCTGTCCTGGTAAATTCATAAATGTAATGTATTTTCATCATGCTAGGGCTAAACTAGATTCTAAGCCCCTTAGCCCATTCACTGGTGGACCTAGTATAGACTACCAATACTTAATCAGGAGATCAAGATTGTGATATATAAATGGACACATGAGAACTTAAAAAAATATATATATATATATATAATTGCCCCAGTTTTGAGATGTAATTTACATAGAGCAATTATGAGATTTATATATGAATCTAAGGTATACTTCATGATGATTTGGCTTACATATATTATGAAATGATTATCACAATAAGTTTAGTGACAGCTTAAATGAATAATGCTAAATAAGAATTTTGCTTAAGGCATTGTCTGCTAAGATCTGATAGTTGCAACAAAGGATCACAGATGGGGTCTGGCTTTCTATATTTCCATGTATTCAGTATAAAGTTTCTGTGTTTTATAGTTTATAAGTTGAATGTTACATGCTAAGCACATGTGTGATCTTCATATAACTGGCTTCAAGTTACCTTCTATAAAGTGACAATTGGTGGACTAGTACCCTGTA
Source organism: Taxidea taxus jeffersonii (assembly GCA_003697995.1). Classification (NCBI taxonomy): domain Eukaryota; kingdom Metazoa; phylum Chordata; class Mammalia; order Carnivora; family Mustelidae; genus Taxidea; species Taxidea taxus. The sequence goes on from RCUC01154375.1 coordinate 30,369, forward strand.
ATTCCTCTCCTAACATTCTATAGACATGTGAAGGCAGCACTGTCAGGTGGAAGGAAAATGTGCTGCAGCTCTGCAGTGCCTACCAGCTGGATGAACTCAAGTGCCTTATTTTCTCTGAGGCAGTTTTTCTTCGTTTTTAACGAGGGTTAATAATCACAACTTGCAAAGCTTTGTTTAAAATTACAATATTATACATTAATGTGCAGGATAAAATTAGAACTAAATAAATAGAAAATGTTACTCCCATTAAGGCAGTTATTGATGAATTTATACTATATATATGTATATATATACATACGTATATATATGTGTGTGTGTGTGTGTGTGTATAATGCCTATAGTTGTCACAAAGACAAAGACTGGAGGGGTGCCTGGGTCGGTCAGTTGTTAGGCATCTGCCTTCAGCTCAGGTCATGATCCCAGGGTCCTGGGATTGAGCCCTGCATCGGGCTCCCTGCTTGGTGGGAAGCATGCTTATCCCTCTCCTGTTTCCCCTGCTGTGTTCCCTCTCTGTCGGTCTCTTTGTCAGAAAAAAAAAAAAAAAAAGGCTGGGGACAATTTATTTCTAGAGAATGAAAATGTGTCAATGATATTTGTTAGATAAAGTAACAAATTTAGGAGAAACATAGGTCAATGGACATGCATAAGAAGCAGAAAAAAATAAGAAGCAATGGTTGTATACTGGTGAATTTCATTCATGACAGCAGTAAGGTGCAAATAACATTGTTGAAGTGCAATTAAATAGTCCAATTGAGTTGTTTGGGCTAAAGGTCATTGTCCACATGATAATAAGAATGTAAAAAAAATAATGAGTCACAAGTAAATTAGGAAATAAACTTAAGTAGAAGTGAATCATGTACAGTCTACTTCAATCTTGAACAGAAACCTGGGAAGAAACAAAGGAAGGATTTGTGCCATAAACCAGGAGTGAGAGTTTCATAATCAGGAATTATTTAGGTACTTCTTGTTGGCAAGAAACATTTCTCCCCTATTCCTGATGTTTCCTTCCTTTTCAAGGTAGCTCAAATAATGTAATGCCCTGGCCTCTTTCTACCTCCTTACCAGTGCACTGAATACAGTTGTCCACTTTGTGCACTGCATAAATCTAGGGACACCAGTCACAATCTATTTGATTTAAATATACCCACTGGAATAATGCAATACACAACTTGTGCAAATGTGCTCAGATGCCTGCCTTCAACTCCCTTTATACTTGGGCTGGGGAAATAATTTTTCTCACTAAAAAATTAGTTAGGGATTTACTTGGAAGGTTTGGTTTAGTTCCCCTTTTTATGCTATTTTTCTTTTTTTTTTAAGCTTTCATTTATTTATTTGAGAGAGAGAGAGGGAGAGAGAGAGAGAGAAAGAGAGATAACAAGAGAGAGCACGAGCAGGGGGTGCAAAGAAGGAGAAGAGGACTCCCTGCTGAGCAGGGAGCCCAATGTAGGGCTCGATTCCAGGACCCCAGGATCATGACCTGATCCCAGGACTCTGGGAACATGACCTAAGCTAAAGGTAGATGCTTAACTGACTGAGCTACCCAGGCACTGTCCCCCGCCCCTTCTCATAGTCTTGAGAAGGAGCTATCTCAAACATTCCTCCATGCTGTAACAGTTACAGGGTCTGCTTCCATGTAGAGTGATCTGTGGTTGAGTCAATAAATGTAACTACTTCAGAGTCTAAGCTTAATAAATCCAGTTGTCCACAGCTGCAAGCCTTGTCCTCCAATCTATTTTTTTTATTATTAATAAAGGGAATATGTTGGTTCCTATTTGTATTCATTTCTCAGTTAGTCCATGACCCAGATCATAGCGAAGAGGAGTCTTGTTTATTTATCTCTTTTCAAGTTAAGTCTGATATGTGAGCTATGGACCTTAAGAAATGAGCAAAGTGTAAAATTTTGTATAACAAATGTGTGGAATGATTTGGGCTTTTGGCATGGCTTGAACAGATGGCTATAGGCTTTGGTGTGAATTCCTAAGCTTAGACCCTACTGATTTTTTTTTTTTTAATCTTAGTGATTTGTAGGCTGCCTTGCACAACACATGATTTTTCAGTTGTAGAGTTGGCTTTATGAATGTGTGGCTTGGACCGGAGACTTTGAACCTTTGAACATTTGCAGTATTTTTACCTTAGTAGGTTACTACAGCCTATGGTGGCAGTGACTAGAGTTCTGTGACAATTTTTCCAAAAGGATGACCCAACAAATATTCAGGGATCTTCGAATACCCCAACAAATTTACATATTGTCTCGGGATACAAGTTCCAGCACCTCAACTTCTCTGCATTTAGTTTGTGTATGAAGAGCAGGAACCATGGTGAATAGGGGCTTCCCTCAGAAGCTTTGGTAAAAAAGGGAAGCTGGGGCAAGAACTTGGTTGGAGATAGTTTGGCACTAGAACTGTTAGGCAGCAGTGGCTAAAGGATATGTTGGGTTTGATCTGAAGAGGAGTGAATTTTGAATATATTAGAGAGCACAAGGGAAGTTCTTACTTTTAATTTTTAGCACCAGCCCTAGGTAGGAAGCTAAATTGGTTGCCCCCAACTTCAATAAGAACTCACAGCCAAGGAAGAGAATGATAGGGCTAGTGCCAGCACTGGCTTATCCATAATATCAAGCATCAAGACACCTCTCCCGTTCTTAACACTATCTGGTGTCAAGCTGGTTCTATACTGCTTAATTACCTATAAGGGGGAAGAACTCTGCAAAAAGTAAGGTTCTCTAGGTATTAACAATTCCAGAGATAAATGAAGTAGAAAGAGTCTTAGTATTGCAGCACTAAAAACACCTTCTCCAGAGAGGGTATGGTGGATTTCACATTACTTTGCAGAGCCCACATTCAATTAAGCACTTTTGCCTGAATCATGAGGCTCAAGGCAAACATAAGAAAGCAAGGGGAATACCATTCTGAACTTCCAGGTAGTATCCATAAGTAGATTTTATTGATACAGTAAATAGCACCAGAATTAACCTCTTGCTGAGTGTTTCCCAACTGAGCTTAAATTCCAAGGCTTAGCTGTCAGAAGAACTGGCATAAACTGCCTGGTCTCCCAGCAAGGCACCCACCAAAATAGCCATCTTCCTGCAGTGTAGTAATAAGTCTCTGCCATGGTCTATGGCAACACAAAGGATTACCTTAGAAATAATTTTGTCTGAGATAAGTCTTTCAGGAGCAGGAATTGCTTTGTTTTTCTAGTTCTGGGGATATGATGCCAATGCTGTGATAAAACTCATTTTCCATAATAACTCTTGGGAATCTTTAAAACAATGAGAAACATCAGAGACTCAGTGTTGAACAAATACAATTCTGAGGTCACAGAGGAGGAAATACATACCTTCCAATGAGAAAAGACCCAACCTCCAAATGCTGAAAGAGCACTGTCTCTACCAACATGTTAAGAATCCTGCCAATTGAAATAGAATGGACAAAAAACAAAATTGGGGAGCACTTTTTAAGCTTCGCAATCTTTGTAACTCATAAGCATAAGGAAATTTGATTTGGGACCTTAATTCTGTGGAAATTTGATATATTTTGACTTTAACTTGTAAAAGAATTTAACCTTCCTATTTTAATATTTCCTCGGTAACGTTATAGTTGCAGTGTGTTTATGTTCAAATTTGGGGCATCTCATTATTGACATTTTGTTATTGGATTATAGTTATGTTTCAGTCAAGCTCAAAACGCATCTCATAACAGGCTCTGTTGGGCAATGTTGTTGGAAAAAAATATGGACTGGACAACCAACCAAGGATTGTATTTTCAGTCTTGGAGCTGATTTAACCCATGTGATCTGCTGACCCATGTTAGTTTCTTTGAGGGATGGGATGATGGGCAAATCAGTCCTGTTCACAGATATTCCTGAAGGATACTTCAACGGGCCTTCTCAGGACGAAGGAGGGGAGAACTGGTCGGTTAAAGTTCGGCTCCCCTCCCCGGGGCAGGAAAAATACAAAGCTAAGAGGAAAAAAGATGGAAGAAGATGGAAAAGAAATACTTCCCTGTTCTCATGAGTCCTTCCTTGTGGAGTGAGATCAATTAGTGAAACGCTCCTAGCTTCTCTCTGTTCCATTACTCACTACATCATGGAAAGGTTCATAATTAATCTTAGAGTAATTTGGGATATAATGAACTCTACATACTTAGTATGACCCCCCCACACCTTTTAGAAGAGTCCAAGTTCTTTTCTGTTCCTTTGTGTTGTGCCTTGTAAAGTTTTCTTTCCCAGGAGCAGGGTATGTAAGGGTCTAGTGATACCAGTATATGGAAATAAGATAGAAAAAGGAGCCAATGCCAGGCAGTTTACCTGCCCAGACACAGGAACTATACTTTCCAAACTATGATTTGACATTAGTAAAGGTGGCATTTTGCTCCCATCTAATTATTAACTAATTTATTTACTAATTTATTTTTGAGCATTATTTCTTCTGCACCAGTCTATATAGTTAGAGAGTTGGGGGAATTTAAGCATCTGGAAAGGAAGGAAAAGTGCCTAAAATGAGTGGAGTCTGGTTATCTGGAATGGGCACACCCTGCTGAATGGAAGTAAGGGAAGAGACTGGGATGGAATAAGGCTAGAATTGTGTGGGATATGATAATGCAGAAAGCTCTTTCCATCTGGAAATAGCTCTGAGTCAGCATCAGTTGTCCCTCTGTGTCAGGCTCAATTGAAACAATTCTGGGAATAGGACTGAATTGATCTAATTTCTATGTGTGACATCACCTCAAGCTTCCTTTTAGTGAGAAATGAATCCTGAGTCCTTGTCATTTTCATTCCCTATCCCTGCGCACATTTTACCATAGATCAAGTCCTGGAGGAGGTAAAGCCAGCTCCAGTAAGACAGTTCATGGAAAGACATCTTCATGTCTGATCAATCTCATACACCATGCTTAGTAAAAGACCATGGAAATACCAGAGCCATCCTCATCAATCAATGCCTCTCTTCTGCCCAAGTTCGAGCTCACGTGGAGAAACAACAAACTATTTCTACTTTTGAAAACATTAACTGCAGCCCCTGCCTGGTGTATTTTGGAAACAAGCCAAACAAAATAGGCACTGTCTGCTGGTCTGACCAATACAAGAAAATCAGAGTTGTCTTCTCTTGCAGTGCAAACATATTTCCCTTAATTCAGCCAAGTAGATCCTCCAAGCCCTTTTGTGCATCCCAAAACTGATGCAACCTCTATGTGTAGCAGAAGGAGCATTGAATCAGCAATCTTCTGGACTCTGGTGTAGGCTTTGATACATGCTATTTCCACTGAGTCTCCTAATGTCTTTAAGCCATTTTTTTTTCATATATATGAGAAATCACTTTAGCCTCATATTTGTAATTGCAAAAAGTGAGACTATAAATTTTAAAGCCAGACCATCTGGGCTCAAAGCTTGGCTCTGACCCTGGCTCTGATTCCTTAGACAAGTTAAGAAATTATACTGTGCCTCAGTTTCCTCATCAGTAAAATGGAGAAAACAAATGTATCCTTATATAATAAATGTAAAGTTCTTAGACTAGTGCTTAGCTTGTGATTATTATAAAAAAATTATCATCAGTGGGGGTGCCTGGGTAGCTCAGTCGTTAAGCATCTGCCTTCAGCTCATTTCATGATCCCAGGGTCCTGGGATTGAGCCCTACATTGGGCTCCCTGCTCACGGGAAGCCTCCTTCTCCTTCTCTGACTCCCCCTGCTTGTGTTTCCTCTCTTGCTGTGTGTCAAATAAATAATAAAATCTTTAAAAATATATTATTATCAGTAATGGCAAGATCAAGCCCAAATTCCTTTGTCATTGAAGACTCATCACAATAATTAATAAGCCTACCTCTCAATGTCTATGACATATGTACCCCAAGGGACACTATCTACTCTGAACATTATGAGAGCAGAACCATGTATAATCATTTGTTGTACTTCCAGTATCTAATCATGGAATCTATATGAATATATATAAATATACACAGAGTTAGCAAATTAGCATACCACACCCCAATCCACCTTGCTCACAATCCTTGTCAGAGACAGGATTCCATGCATTACACTCATGAGTAACACTCTCTGTTTGGTCCTCTCCATTATTTTCCAACATAAAATTGACATGTTCTTCAAGGTCTAGTTTAAAGGTCATCTGTTTAATTAAACTGATAAGGTTACAAGATGCTTTAGTTGGAAAAGGCATCATTATTCTGGAGTAAGAAATAAATGAGGATCAGAAATGTAGCAACTCTTTCCAGAAGTTTTGTTGGAATGGATCTCAGAAATTTGGAACAGTAACTATGGGGCATACGGGGTTCATCATGGTCCTAAGTAAGGTTTGGGGGCTCTAGCCATGGCCTTCAAATCTCCATTAGCCCATCCAGAAAACTCTCTTAGTGTATTTATGTGTTGATGGGAGGAAAAGACAATGTATTAATTATGAGCAGAGCTCACAGAGAAATGATTAAAATACTTCACTATTTGTTTTATGTATAAGTCACACTCTAAGTTATAACAATGTGCTTGATATGCAAATAGAGCTTCAAGACAAGTCCCCTAAATCTTGATCCAACCATATTCTTCATCTCTGCTCCTCCTAGAAAGACATTTTGAAACCACCATTACTTGAGCGTGAGAAACAAATGCTTTTAACATGAAGCACCTGTCACTGTGTTTATATACATATTAAAACAGAAGAAAATGTATGTTGTTATTACATTATTCCTTTGAATTACATTGGGAAAGTATTAAACCCTTATTTGTATGAATGAGAGAGGGAGGGCTCAACAAAAGGAAAAATAAAATATAACAAGTTGAATGCAGGACAAAAAATTGGAACTTTTTCTCATTACTATAAACTTGGTCTTTCATTCGTGGTATCTTAATGTTAATGGAAAGTAATCGGAATATTTTAATTTTATGGCCAAGGTAATTTAGATGAACATGTTTGAAGTGCTTATTATTAATAACCCACTAATGAATAGTATGAAAAGAATCAGTTTTTTGGCCTGTAGTTATAGCCATGTTTCTACATCCAAGTTGGCCTTAAATTTCTTAAGCCCCCTTTTATTTTTGGCTGTGAAGAAAAATTCAGAAAAAATAAATCAGAAATATCAGAAAAAAATACTGCTTCAGGAAAAATGTTTAATAATTAGACTATTAGCACATAAGAAAGCTTTGTGTGATTAATCTGAAATTAGGCCTTTTGCCCACATATCCACAATAAAAACACTTTTATATACAGATGAAAAGTACAAGGAGCTGATGTCTGGCAAAGTCAGTTGTTCCTAATGATTCTCCAAAGGAGAGAGGAGCCAGTGTTTATACCAGCTGAGAACTGTTAGATGAGCCTGAAATGGGAAATTTTTCTCACTATTAAAGCTCTAGATAGTATCAGTGTGATAACTTCCCTTCAATTAATTAAATAATTAAATAAATATTAAATGAATTATTTAATTCATTAAATAATTCATTAAATATTATTAATGATTAATTAAATAATTGAATCAATTAAATAAATAAATCTTTAAAGATCTATTTATTTATTTCAGAGAGAGAGAACATGAGTAAGCTAGGGGAGGGACAGTGGGAGAGGGAGAGAGATGCTTTCCAGCAGACTGCCTACTGTGCACGAAACCCAACATGGGGCTTGATCCCACAACTGGGAGATCATGATCTGAGCCAAAACCGTGGGTTGGACATTCAACTGACTGAAAGATCTGGGTGTCCCAATAATGTCCATTTAGAATTCATTTATAAACAATATTATTTGTCAGCTACTATTTTAAATACATCATATAAATCCCCCAACAGCCATCTTTTCTATATGTCCCAAGCCCCCCTGGCCATACTTATTGGCACAGGAGTGGATTTTTGATCATCTGACCCAAAAACTCTCTAAGGAATTTTCAAAGTGGAACCAAGGACAGAGAGACAAGCCCTTTCAGTAATGATAGCTCCATGGTGACTGGCTTGGGCGTTAAGAACTGTCATACATTTTAGCATGACTGGAAGAGGTGAACATGAAGCAGACCTGAAAAGTTACCAAAGACAAGAGATATACAGATCTTTGAAGTTATGGGATTCCTTGGATCCTTTGAATATGATTTCCAGTTTTTATTTTTATTTTTTTAAGATTATTTATTTTGAGAGGGGGAGAGAGAGAGAGAGAGTACAAGAGTGTGCGTGAGCAGGGGGAGGAGCAGATTAATCTCATAACCCTGAGATCATGATCTGAGCAGAAACCAAGAGTTGGATGTTCAACTGACTGAGCCACCAAGACATCCTGATTTCCTTTTTTATTAAAATAGTTCAAGTTTGATTTCTGCATTTTCAATAAAAATGTCACTTAGTTATGCAAAAATCTAGTAGAGTCAGGGAAGAAAATGTACTATATGGTGTGCTAAGTGCAATATAGAGAGAATCCTAGGGTGTTGTGGGAGATTTTAAGAGAATCTCCTATTCCATAACTGAGGGAAACAAAACCAGAGAATTCCCTATTTCATGATTTGGGGAAACAATATAACTACAGAGATGTGGTAATTATTATATTTTGCTTCATTTTGTTTTTATTTGTTTTAACATTTTTTGGTGGTAGGAGTTTGGAAATGTGAGTGAAGAAGGTTGCCGGATAGATATACTAGAGTTTTGGGAAGAAGAGGGAGTTAAAGACAAGCAAAGATGAAAAAGTATGACCCACAAGGAAGTTGGAAATAATTTAAAAAGTTTAAGGCAGAGATTCATGCTAATGAGTGGGAGAAGATGTCTTCAAGACACTGTATTGGGTGCACCTGGGTGGCTCAGTGGGTTAAAGCCTCTGCCTTCAGCTCAGGTCATGATCCCAGGGTCCTGGGATCGAGCCCCACATCTGGCTCTCTGCTCGGTGGGGAGCCCTTTCCCTCTCACTCTCTGCCTGCCTCTCTGTCTACTTGTGATCTCTATCAAATAAATAAAATCTTAAAAAAAAAAAAGACACTGTATTGGATTTCTTATTTGTAAGCAATGTAAATTGACTTATATTGGACTAAGCAAAATGGCTGACTTACTTCAAGTATCTGGGAATAAATCTATGCTAAACTGTGTTAATGACTGCTTTGTCTGGCTTCATACTAGTTTCCTACCTATCCCCCCTCCCCTGCCCAACCCTGCACAGGTGAACACTGATAGTTTCAGAGTGGATGGATTCTGGTCTTGACTATCGTGAAACACTGTCCACACAGCCCAAGTAACTGTTTGATGGGCTATCACATGTTCCAATTCAGATCAATTCAAGTCTTCCCTGGGGCTGTTTTAACAGTTCTAAAAGCTTCTTACGTTGGAGATTAGGAAGATGTGAAGCTGGGCAGAATTTTTCCCCCTTCTTTATCATGTGGAGAATATCAATCTGCAACAGGTGAGCAAGAGCCTAGCATGGAGAAAAGGGTAGAACTATGAGGAAACAGAACCAGAACACAACAGTCCTTAGAATCTATGCATGCACCTATGCCTGAGGTGAGGTCTTCCACAACCTCCTCAGTGATGTAAGCTAATAAAATTCTATTCTTGTATTAATCCAGTTGAATTGAATTTTTGTTACTGTCTACTGAATGGATATCAATTGCACACTTGTTACTGAAGAGTGCATTTATATGCCTTCACTTTACAAATCATGTTATAAAAGCCATTCAAAAACTAGGTGACAACCTAGATATCATGTGGGCCAGCTGCCATTGTTTTACAGGTAAGAAAATTGAGGAGTAAACAGGCATATTGGTTGCCCCAAATCAAAAGTTGAGTTGCTGGAAGAACAATCACTTGATTAACAATTGGGAGGCTATTCTATTTCATAAGTTTATTCTTATTGTCATTAAGTGTGATAATGAAATACACACACATCAAATTAAATATAATTAGTGCCATCTATTGATGACAGTTCCACTTAACTTTGGAGTGATAGCACTGCATAGTGAGAATAGAATATATGAGGGTTTGGCTTGACTTCAGACAAGGGCCAAGAGGGCCTTAGTTTGGGAATAGAACACCCAAAGAGATGTATCTTCTTGTTTTATCTACTGCTTTTTAAAATTATTTAAGGTTTCTTTTTTTTTTTTTTTCTATTTTTTTTTCTTTAAGATAGCTCATCAAAGTCCCAGTGATTGTTTACACTTGTTATCTAGGACATCACATCACTGCTGGGCAGACTATTTCTTGGAGAAGTGTCATTACCATGTTCTCTTTTAAGTAGCACAATTGGTTCAGATTTGGGAACACTGGGGTTTCCATCCCCCCTCATTTAAGCTGCTTATGATTAGGCAAGCTGACAAGAATTTAACATTAATAAGCCTCTGGCAGTAAGGACAGAACTTCCTAATGCTCAGCAGTTAATACCAAAAACATCAGCATTTAACAATGGGATCAAACTTTCCTTTGACACTAGGAGGTTATGATGACAACCTAATTGTTCTTTCTCCCCTGAAGATTTAAGGGGCTACTGTTCTGGCCCAACTGCATGAAGAGGACACAAAGAACTTCAAAATCGTATTATGTTCCATGCTTTTATTAATAAATTTGTTTTTTTAAAAGGAAGCTCAATTTTTTTTTTAATTTCAAAATCAAATGTAAAGAACTTAGAAAAGTTGAATTGTCTAAATGTCATAGGGATTTTGCCACAGTGGAAAGAGCAGTAATTTTAGGATGAAATAGTCCTAGAACTACACTAAACTAAACTAAACTAAACTAAAATCTCAGCTTTACTACATTTTTTTTCTAATTCCTGAACTGTGCATTGTTCTCATTTATCTTTGGTTGGAATACTCTGAAATCAAAATTTGAGGCAAATGCTTATACTAGTTAGTTCACTGAGGCATGCAGCATCAGGGAAATACATGTGAAGTAAAGAAAGAGTGAACTAGGAAAGCTGGTCGCTACTCAGTGTCAGGCTCAACTGACTGCTTGTATATGGGGCCATCTTCCCACAAAGCATTGAACTGTAACTCCTTAGACAATAACTCTAAAGAGAGCTAGAAGACATTACCCATAGAAGCAGAGATTATCCAACACCCCAGTTCCCTACTGATCAAAGTAACTATACAGGGTGTTAACTCATGTGAACTTCCAGGTTGCCCATGTGTGGATACAAAGAGGAGTCTGTTACATTTTGGTGACAAAACTGAAGAGGCATGTAGCACCAGTGATGGATGAGGCCAGTTGGGTTAGGTCCATGGAAAGTTCTCAAAGAATTTGATTCCTAAATAGTGACCATAATGGAACAAGTAATCAAATGGCCAATGTATTTGCAGTGGTGCAAAAGAGACATTTATCTGGTCTTGAAGAGTTTTTCTGAGAAATAAGTAGAATAACTTATAAAAAGGATTCAATATATAGTAGGTATTTTATTCATGTCACGTAACCAGAACGTTCTGTTTCATCGAATTAAGATGCATTTATATGTGTCCTTATTTATAGGAAGTGTTCCTCTCATACTCCAGCTCAAATAATTTCTGGACATTTGAGGAGAAGGAAGTCTTCTTACCCATTCTTATGTTTCCTCCCATGTGCCATCAGGCATAGAGAAAAAGGTTGATGGTTGATACTACTGGAGGTTGAGCTTAGAGAATGCAAAACACAACCCAGGGGCAGCACCAAATATCTATTTGAAACAAGACTTGGATAAAGGGAGGAGGTGCATTTTGGAAACTTTCTGAATGTTGTTTGATGTTATAAAGCAGCAGGGAATTGGGAGCTAAATGAGAATATAAGATGAATTGGAAAATGCACACCCCAATATGTTCAGAATGTAAATGAAGCTAGAGAATAACCTGTAAGTTATAAGAATCTCTGGAATGATTAATTTTATCATTTTGAAGAAATGAAGATCTATACTCTTCCACATGCTTTAAGCCCTGTATCTGAAAAAGCTCTCCTGGAATATTTCCTGTGAGATGAGAAAGCTTCCCTGTTCCTTCCTGTCAATTCTCACTCAAATAAGCAGTCCAGAAAGAACAAAACTCAATCCAAGAGAATATAATAAAATGCGAACAAGCATAGTCCATGTTTAGAACTATTAAGAAGGAAAAAGACAGAAAAGAGCACAAAAAATTAGATACAAAAGAACTTTCATTTACATATGTATGGCAGACTAGATATGTGAATAGACATCCAATGCACAAAACTAAACATCAAAATAGTGTAAAAATATCTTAAGGTGTATCACTGAGGGAGATGGATGTAATAAAAGAAGAAGAGAGAGGGAGAGAAGAAAGAGAGGAAGAGGATTCTAAAATAGGTAGAGAGAAGAGTCATCACCTCCAAAATAAAAAGATAGACAGATGATGATAGATAGATAGATAGATAGATAGATAGATGATAGACAGATGAATGAGAAGGTGGGAGAGCAATTAGACTGAAGAAAGAAATCCTAGATGGTGGATAATTATTGTTAATTGGAAGACAAAGTAACCTTCACATTAAAATTCCAAAATAATGAAACTAACTTTCTGGAAGAGACCACTGGAAAAATCTAACAATTGAAAAAGATGCCTGCCATATACTAATCAATGGGATGATGAAATAGGTATATTAATAAGAGTTAAAATATTTAGAACAACAAATATTACCAAATACATTAAAATTTTTGATATAATTAATAATATAGATAAAAATAATAAAAATATTTTTCTACAAAAGGGAATAGATAATTACATTATACTAGTGGGAAATGTTAATAAAATTTTCAGTAATTGAAAGATCAAACAATAAAAAATCAACAAACTTACCTTAACTGAGATATTAAAATCAGGACTGATAAAAATGGAGCCAACTAACATCATATGCCTCCTGATATGATTTAATAAAAAATATAAGATGTCACCTATGAATTATTCCCCTAAAAATATTTAACTTGAATGTAATCAAAAGGAAACAATCCCAGACACTCAGAATGTGGGATAGTTTATAAGGCAATTTGGCCTCAAGTCTTCAAAAAAGTCATGATAAAACAAAAAGAAAGCAATACAAAAAGTCTACATTAAATCCTAGTATTAATTTATACATTAAAAGAACATCAGGGGGGTCTGGGAGTCTCAATTGGTTACACATCTGACTCTTGATTTCAGCTCAGGTCATGATCTCAGTGTTGTGATATTGAGCCCCCCATTGGGCTCTGTGCTGAGCATGGAGCCCGTTTAAGATTCTCTCTCTCACGCTCCCTCTGTTCACCCCCGCCAAAAAAAGAACATCAAAGACATAACAATCAGATGATGCTATATGCAAGCATTGGTTGGATCCAAAAATGAGAAAGGTAAAAGCATCTGTAAGAGATATTGTAAACTGTGGCAACTAGAATACAGAGGAATATTAGGGATACAAGGAATATTATGGTTCTATGATATAGCAAAGTAAACTATAGGACATCTAGTTAAACTAGAATTTCATAAAACAATGCATAGTTGTTTTTTGTAATTTTTAATTTATTTTTTAAATTTCTTTTCAGTGTTCCAGAATTTATTGTTTATGCACTACACCCAGTGCTCCATGCAATATGTGCCCTCCACAATACCCACCACCAGGCTCACCCAACTTTCCACCCCCCTCCCCTCTAAAACCCTCAGTTTGTTCCTCAGAGTCCACAGTCTCTCATGGTTCATCTCCCCCTCTGATTTTCTTCCAGCACCCCCCTCTTATGTGTTGTTCGAACCTCTGGCAGCTCAGAAAATCATCAAACATCAGAGAATGTTTGCTGCAAACACTAATGTGTTCACTGTTGCCCTTTGATGGTTTTGTATGTGTTCAAGCTGTTTCAAGCTCAATGTTCTCATCTCACATTAGATGCATGTCTTATAAGTAACTGTGTAAACAGGAGGAGAGATATGACAATATTTCTAATCTAACTGCATGGTGCTTTTACTGTGTTTTCTCTTCTAGTTTAAATATATTCAATGAATAGAGAATAAACATTCCTGAGGGTTCTTTTCCCCTGAAAAGGAAGGAGATCTTATTTCAGTGGTTCTGTCAGCCATGTGCAGAATTAAACTGTTTCAGACCATTTTGAAAGGCAGGGATCATTTTAGGAGAAATTTATTTCTTTTGGGAAAAATTTTAAAAAAGTGAAAAAGAAGAAATAAAATATTTATTTTTAAAAAGATATTTATTTGAGAGAGAGAGAAAGAGAGAGAGAGAGATGGCATGTACAGGCCATGTGGAGGGGCAGACAGAGAGGGAGAACCAGACTCCCTGTTGAGGGTGGAGCCAGAATTCATGTTTGATGCCAGGACCCTGAGATCACAACCTGAGCAGAAGTCAGACACTTAATCTACTGAGTCACCCAGGTGCCCCAACAAAATATTTAATAACTTTGATCTAATTATCAAATATAGAACTTTGTGTATGAGAATTGGTACAGCTGAAGAATGGTATATACCTGATGGATATACATTATTTTGAATCATTTGAAACACTAGCAAATGTGGTTAGATATCTTTGTCATAAAGCAACTGTCAACAAATATCAAAATCTATCTTATAGATTATGATCTCTGATAGCCAATAATAACAATGCCATACTTTCTAAATAGCTAATGTGCCATTAAAAAAGATACTTAGAAAAAATTTATAATGGAATAACAAAGAAAATACTTTGGAATAAAATTTATGAAACACAGCCAAAGTGGTACTTTGAAGGCAACTTATAGCCATAACTTTATACATTAAAAGAGAAGAAAAGTTCAAAACTAGTGAATTAAATATCAAACTGTGTTCTTCTTAGCCTCAACACAACCTCGTTGAGAACAAAGATGTTCCCTTTGTTATACTGTATTCCTCAGAGTGATATCCATACAGTAAAACAGTAAGTTAATCCAATAGATTGAATTGTCTTCCCCCAATTCATTGTTGAAGTCCTAATCTCTAGTTCTTTAACATGTGCCTTTATTTGAAGTTGTAGTTAGTTAAGATAAAGATCTAGTCCAGTATGGGCAATGGATGGGCTCCTAACCCAATGTGACTGATGAAAGGGGAAGGGGAAATTTGGATGCAGAGACACACACAAATAGGGAGAACACCATATGAAGATAAAGGCAGAGGTCAGAGTGATACTTCTATACACCAAGGAATACCAAAGATTGCCAGCAAAGCAACAGAAGCTACAAGAGAGACATGCAGGTTCTTCCTCACATATTTCACAAGGAAGCAATTTTGCCAAAATCTTAATCTGGGACTTACAGCCTCCAGAACTGTGAGACAGTGCATTCCTGTTGTTTAAGTCACTCAGTGTGTAGTACTTTGTTACAGCAGTTCTAGCCAACTAATGCAGCCACCTTTCTGACTATATGTACCATTCATTGGAAAGCACTTCATTTCTCTAGACTCAATAATTCATTCACTATCATATGTTGAAGTTTCTATTTTCATCATCCTTTTGTAGCCTTTGCCAATGCATCAAATCCTTAACAAGCAATTCCAGAATCCATTTCTTGGAAACCTATATCCCATGTTTATCAATTCCCCCAAATATAGGGTAAGTAAAGAAATCTTATAGGTAAGTTATTTATCTGTCTGGCCTAAGCAAAACAACGAATGCTGGATAAATTGTTTCTATGAACCAGTGTTTTTGTGGACCAGTGTGTTAAGACACCAAAACATGTTGGTTTTGTTTGCATAGACATTTTAGACATGGGTGGCTTTTTTGAGTGCAATTATCAAACTGAATTCAGACCATATGTTATAAAAAGCATAAATCATAAACAAGAAAGTTTTATTTGAGTGACAAGGGGATTTTTGGGTGAAAAATACACATAAGTTAAGAAGAAAATCCCTACTTCATAACATATACATGTTTAAAGGTGACAATTATATGATGTGATTTTTTAAAATTGTACAGTACTTTGAGTTGCAATTACAATTTTAAATGAACAATTGGGAAGGATAATTATATCTCATTATGTCAGCTGGGCTACTTTAATGAGCTCTGTTACTGGATAGTAGTGAAAGTAAAATGGTTCCCAAATAAGACGTAGGTGGCAAAATGGTGTGTTCACCTTCTGGTTTTGAACTTTTTCTATAGCAAATCATGTTTGACAGTGATCTATTTAAATTTGGGAGATACTTCATCTGAAAAAACCCAAAGAGGACAATATTTTGCAGCCAGTTTTAGAAAATTATTATCAGTAATAATGAAGCATTTTAAGTAAAATTCTTAAATTAAAAGGCAGCAAATATAGATAAGGAAAAATAGCATGGGTATATCTACTTGAGTATTTTGGTGGGCAGATAATGGGTACAAAACCACAAGGTAATTCAATGACTCTGAGAAGAATGTACTTAACTTTTTTGGCTCCAGTTTTCTCATCTCTAGATGTGAATAGTACATTTTTACTCTCAAATGTGTTTTGATGGTTGAAATACAGTTGACTGTAGGTTAACAATTGGTCGCTGCTGGCCTCTTCCTTTCTGTCAGTTTTGAAAAGGAGAGATGGTTCTGACCTTTTTGTGTGACTCTTGAGGACATAAAAATAATTCACATTTCACTTTTTTGGTGAATTACCCCCAATTTGATAAAATAAAGTCAGACCACTTGGGGGAGTGTGCTTCCAGTTGTAGCTCAGTTATAATACGGGCAACAGGAGTATCTCCAGATAAATGCTCTTCTAAACATTTGTCCTCACTGGGGAGGTCTTTAGGAGGCTCTCTTCTGGGTCCTCTTGTGCTTTTCTCTGACAACATTTTGCAAATATTTAAAAAGAGAAACCCTTTATTTTCAGGGCAGTCATTCTTTCATGTAGTCATTTCTTTAAATTCTACTGGCTTTCCATGGACAATCTCTTATCAACCTATCAGTTTGGAAGGGGTAGTCAAAATACAGACTGGTAACCCACAGACTTGGATTCATTTCTGATTCAAAAGGTGATCTTGGGCAAAATTCAACTCTTTCATATTTTATCCCTCTACTTGAAATATGAAAGGTCAAAACACCTGCCATCAAGCAATCTTGCTAGAGAAATATCAATTGTTAGTCGAATTTGATGGCACTTGATTGTAGAGAGAAAACAAGAAGTCCCTTCTGTAACATTCACCTAGTTCTCTCAGGCATGTGGAGTTTCAATAAGGAGAAGGAATGGGGGCGCCTGGGTGGCTCAGTGGGTTAAAGCCACTGCCTTCAGCTCAGGTCATGATCCCAGGGTCCTGGGATCAGATCGAGCCCCTCATCCGGCTCTCTGCTCAGCAGGGAGCCTGCTTCCCTTCTCTCTCTCTGCCTGCTTGTGATCTCTGTCAAATAAATAAATAAAATCTTTAAAAAGGAGAAGGAATGTTTAATGTGTTAAATAGTCTAATTCAAAAACTCCAATTTGAAGGTAAGTCTCACTCTTTACATAGTATTATGTTTGATGTTTTATAGGAAGAAAAGCAGAGGAATGAGAATCAGATTTTACCATGGGGAGTCGATGGTAAAGATTTTCAGTACCTCACTTCTGGTGATTAATCTTGAAAAATTTAAAGAAACATGTGTAATGACAATTCCAAAAGTAAAAAGATAGAAAAAGATGAAGTTGGTGAAGTATTGTATCTACATCCACTGGGGTAGATTTTGGCATTTAGAGTATGTAAGGAGATATTTCTAAGTTTAGAAAACAATGCTAGAATGTCCATTTATGTATTTGTTTTCTCATCCCTATTTTTTGCTATTTCACTTTACTTCTATATTTTATGCCATACACACTAAATTGGTATAATAGTACATGTATATAACTTCTAAGTGAGTAAGGAAATACGTAATGCAAATATTTTGGATAAGTGATCTAAGATTGATAATTAGATATGATCAATGAAAGTTTGGAGACCACCGGGTTAAATTAAAATCCAACATTGGGAGAAGGAGAGGAGAAGTGAGTTGGGGGAAATCGGAGGGAGAGATAAACCATGAGAGACTGTGGACTCTGAGAAACAAACTGAGGGTTTTGGAGGGGAGGGGGTGGAGGGTTGGGTGAGCCTGATTGTGGGTATTAAAGAGGGGACATATTACATGGAGCACTGGGTGTGGTATAAACAGTGAATCTTGGAGCACTGAAAAATAAAATTTTAAAAAATGCTATAGAAAAACAGATATTAACATTTATTGATTTTTGCAGCAAGAGAGATGGTTGCCAAGATCCTACTTTAATGCTTCCATAATCTCTCTTCCAATGATCTGAAATGTTCTCTCTCCCCAGATCTGTCTTGGTCCTTCCCAAGGTCTTCCAGGTCCCTTAAAATACTGCTTTTCTCCTAAGTCCTCTTTGTACTCCCTAACTAAAATTTAACACCCATGTCCCATGTTTCATAGCTTTCTACTCTATTTTTCTTTTGAATACTTATCATTCCTTAATCATCTATTACCTGTTTTACTAATTTTCTACACTACACTATAGATTGTGTACTCTCTGTCTTCCCATAAGTAAGTAAGCTGATGAGAGCAGAGAATTTGCATATTTTGTCCACTGTTCCATCCCTAGTTTCTAGACTAACACCTGGTATATAATAGGTGCTATTTAAAAAAAAATTTATTTTAATTTTTTTAAAGATTTTATTTATTTGACAGACAGAGATCACAAGTAGGCAGAGAAGCAGGCAGAGAGAGAGGAGGAAGCAGGCTCCCTGCTGAGCAGAGAGCCCAATGCGGGGCTCGATCCCAGGACCCTGGGATCATGACCTGACCTGAAGGCAGAGGCTTTAACCCACTGAGCCACCCAGGCTCCCCTTTTTAAAATTTTTAAATTTTTTAATTAGTGTTAATATTTTTAATGGTTTTATGATTTCATTTATTCCTCACAACTGAGAAAAGGAGATATTATGACCTATACTTTTAGCTGAATACATGGTGTATATGAAGATAGTAAACGACTTACTTCAAAACTTAGAACAAGTTAGAGGCTTCCATTGAGGGATAAGAACATGAGGAAGGCAGTGGGCCAGATGGATGATAAGTGGTAATGGTTGGCATATAAAGAGAGTTCAGACATGTTATATGGGTACCCAAGGAGTCAGGGCAAAATCAGTGGATAAAACTCTGGGGAAGAAATTTCAAATCTTAGCAAAGATGAATAGAATTAATAAAATTAAGAATGCAGCATCTATGGAAATATAAAATGGAGATGTTCTAGAGAAAATGTGTATGATCAGGATGCTAGGTTATGTCAATGATGATTAAAGTTCTAGAAGGAACATGGAATTAGATGTTTTTCAAGGATCTTGCATAATTTTCAAATACAAATTTTTAATAAAGCATGGCTGACAATGATACCCATTAATAAGCTTCTATGGAAAAAATGCTGGGATTTCAAATAAAAGTAATGAAAAATCATTTTTTTTTCTATTTTGAGTGGATAAATCAGCTCCAAGAGAGAAACCTTGGGGTTGGGGGGAGGGACAGATAACCTTTAGAGAACATCTATTGTACCAAACAATGTGTGAAGCAGTCTACTTAACTTTTCTGCTTTTTTTCTGCACTACATATTTTCAAATGAAGACAAGAAGATTCAGGGAAGTCAGATGACTCACTCATGGTGAACACCATGAAGAAGTTGCAGATTTAGGACATGAAGTTGAGATTTAAACTCTCTCCCATAGTCCTGTATTTTGTCAATTATACCATAGTCTATTTTTTTAAAGGTTTATTTATTTATTTGTCAGAGAGAGTGGGCAAGAGCAAGAGAGAGCAAGCAGGAGACAGAGGGAGAAGCAGGCTCCCTGCCAAGCAAGGAGCCCAATGTGTGATCCAATCCCAGGACCCTGGGATCATGATCTGAGCCAAAGGCAGACCCTTAACCAACTGAGCTACCTGGGTGTTGTAGCACCTGGGTAGTTCATTTTTTTTTTAAAGATATGAAATAAATTGGTGAAAAATGCACATAAGTTAATAAAAGCCTAAAATATTTTTATGGCTCAGATAAAGACATTTGAAACTCCTCCATTTAGCTTTGTGTATCATAGAAGAACAATTTAAAGAAAATTAAAGATAAAGCCACTCTAAGTATGAGTTCTGAAATTCAGGTAAACATAACTGAAACAAACCAGACCAAGTGAAGTTGGATTGACCATTTTGCTCCCACCTCAGAAAGTCTAAATAATCATGGCTGTATGTTTAAGAATAGAACATTTCAGTGCACTCATAACTTACTATATACATGGATTCACTCATTCATCCATTCATTAATTCCTCATAATTGAGTTTAAATGCATCAGCATGGGTTATGCAGTTGTATTTTTGTCTTTGGAATTATTCTCTGATTATAAAAGAAAAAAATCCCTTTGTGAACTTTGGAAAATAGAGAAATTTTTCTTAAATTAATATAGTTAAAATTATTTATTTCCAGTCATGAAGTATGTAATCTCAGGCAGGTTGGCATGATTTTATTGATCAGCTAATGTAACAACAAGAGTTGGAGTACTTACTCCATGGCTAAACTTTACCTATAGAACTCTTTTAATTTTTGCCACAATTATAATATGTCACTGCATCTTCATTTGATAAGAATGGAAACTGAGAGTATTAAGTAACTTGACAAGATTTATACAACTAGTGCCTATACTTAACAGTGGACTAGGAATTTTGGGGAATTAAAAATTATATACCAACTGGAGAAAGACAACTATCACATGATCTCCCTGATATGAGGAAGTGGAGATGCAATGGGGGTGGGGGTTAAGGTGGTAGGAAAAGAAAAAATGAAACAAGATGGGATCGGGAGGGAGACAAACCAAAAGAGACTCTTAATGTCATAAAACAAACTGAGGGGGTGGGGAGGGAGAGGGGTTGGGAGAGGGTGGTGGGGTTACATTATATGTTTAAATAAAAAAGCTTAAATAAAAAAAAATTATACACCAGATGCATCATCTCTTGTTCTTAAAAAAAATGAAACTCTAGAATATCTGATTATTAGATGAATTAATAAGTGAATGATTCAACCAACCAATCAACTGAGTCATTCATAGAAGAGCTGAAGAACAAACCATACTATAGGATCAAATGGTATCTTTGTGGTTACTGAATTGAGGTGCTTTGAGATCTGCAGAGAAAAAAATAGGTAGTACAATTGGTATCTGAGGGAAGTGAGGTAATCCCAACTGTAGGAAAGAGAAAGCAATTTAATTAACTCAACACATATAATATTCACACAATGCTTGAAAGCCACTGGAATAGATCTTAGGCATATGGAAACAGTTGTGATATTTGCTGTCCTAAACATCTTTCTAGTGGGAGAGGAAGATTGATAAACAAATAACTGGAAAAAGATTTAGTTCAAGCAATAATAGAATACAAATAAGATGGAGAAGTGTTATAGAAGTGAAAGAGACAAGGCTGAGTGCTTTTCTAAATGTTTACAGAAAATTCATATAGATATCATTTGTAATTACATTCAAATTTCCATTCAGAGCAAAGAGCCCTTGTGACAGTGTCCTTGTGCTTTACATTTGTTTGAGTTATTTTTTTAAACTTCAGTGAACACTGCAACTGAATTCTGTATATTACATCCCATAAATAGGAAATGGACCTTAGCTCAGTTTTTCTTTCTTTCTTTCTTTTTATTTATGTGAAGCCAAATGATGCCTGTATCATTAGAGTAAATTAGTGCTCTAGGATTATTTCTTTAACTAGAAAATATGCAGATGCCAAATTTTCACATGGACATTATCAACAAAAACTGCTGATCTTTTCTGACAATAGGTATTCATTTTAATGAATTTTACATTAAATACAAAAACAGGGCCTCTTCTCTAAACCAGGCTTTTTTGTAACTATCCACATTTCCCCTTGCAGATCTGCTCATATATATTTGAATATTTTTCATCCTTTAAGAGGATGGGAGATTATTTGAAATTTAACATATTAAGTTGATATGTGCCTAAAGGACAAATATTAAGTGTAACATAAGTCTAGCAGGACAATTACTTGCTTAATGACTCAGAATTTGTGTCCAGCAATGCATGCTGTGATGGATGGATGTGTTAAACACTTACAATGTAGTTTCCAGACGATACCATTACAACAGAAAGTATTTAGACAGGTCCAGAAATCAAAGGATTTTTGCAAGTCATCAAAAATTGAAATGAAGGGGGAGGAGTCAAGATGGCGGAGAAGTAGGAGGCTGAGACGACATCAGCCAGCAGGAGATCAGCTAGATAGCCTATCAAACCATTCCGAACACCTACAAATCCAACAGGAGATCGAAGAGAAGAAAAACAACAATTCTAGGAACAGAAAATCGACCACTTTCTGAAAGGTAGGACCAGCAGAGAAGTGAATCCAACGCGACGGGAAGATAGACCCCAGGGGGAGGGGCCGGCTCCCGGCAAGCGGCGGAGCACAAAATCAGAACTTTTAAAAGTCGGCTCCACGGAGGGACATCACTCCAGAGGCTAAACTGGGGTGAAGACCTCACGGGGACAATGTGGACTCAGGTCCCACGGGGTCACAGAAGGATCGGGGGTGTCTGAGTGTCGCAGAGCTCACAGGTATTAGAGCGGGGAAGTCGGCTGCGGAGACAGAGCCGAGATTTCCTAGTGGTCTGTGACACGGACCGGTGCTCTGTGGCACTGGCAGGTGCTCTGTGCGAGGGGTCCCCACAAGATCCGGGGAGACTCCGACCCGGGAGAGCTCAGGGATCTACGGGGTCCGGAGACTCCAGGTGGGACTCTGCCAGAGACAGAGACGCTTGGTCACAGGCTGGGTGAGCTCGGAGCACTCCCAGAAGCCAGTGAGACGGGACTGCTTACACACGATTTTCTCTGAGCGCGGTCTGTGGGCGCGCGGGGTCTGCGGGTGCGCGCAGTGTCGGCGGGCCCACGGTGTCCGCAGACTGCGGGGTCTGCGGGCCCGCAGTGTCTGAGGGCGCGCGGTGTCTGCGGGCAGACGCGCGCGCGCACTCTCCTACGCAAACTTGGGCTAGGGAGACTGGAGGGATTAAACGCTTTTCTCTGAAGGCGCACTGAAGACTGGGGCCCCTAGCTCTCGGCTCCTCTGAACCGGAGATTGGGAGGCCGCCATTGTCATTCCCGTCCTCCAGAACTCTACAGAAAGCGCGTTCAGGGAACAAAAGCTCCTGAAAGCAAACCTGAGAGGATTACTTAGCCCGGCCTCTGGTAAGGGCGGGGCAACTCCGCCTGGGGCAAAGACACCTGAGAATCACTACAACAGGCCCCTCCCCCAGAAGATCAAAGAAATACAGCCAAGACCAAGTTCACTTAACAAGGAGAACAGCGGATTCTTATCTGGACAAAATGACAAGGAGGAAAAACTCACCACAAAAAAAAGAGCAGGAGACAGGACCGAAGGCTAGGGACCTAATCAATACAGACATTGGTAATATGTCAGATCTGGAATTCAGGATGACGATTCTCAAGGTTCTAGCCAGGCTCGAAAAAGGCATTGAAGATATTAGAGAAACCCTGTCAGGAGAAATAAAAACCCTTTCTGGAGAAATAAAAGAAATAAAGTCTAATCAAGTTGAAATAAAAAAAGCTATTAATGAGGTGCAATCAAAAATGGAGGCTCTTACTGCTAGCATAAATGAGGCAGAAGACAGAATTAGTGATATAGAAGACCAAATGGCAGGGAATAATGAAGCAGACCAAAAGAGAGACAATCAACTACTGGACCACGAGGGGAGAATGCGAGAGATAAGTGATGCCATAAGAGGAAACAACATTAGAATAATTGGGATTCCAGAAGAAGAAGAAAGAGAAATAGGAGCAGAAGGTATACTGGAGAGGATTATTGTAGAGAATTTCCCTAATATAGCAAGGGGAACAAGCATCAAAATCCAGGAGGCCCAGAGAACACCTCTCAAAATCAATAGGAATCGACCCACACCCCGCCATCTAATAGTAAAATTTACAAGTCTTAGTGACAAAGAGAAAATCCTGAAGGCATCACGGGACAAGAAGTCTGTAACGTACAATGGTAAAAATATTAGATTGGCAG